>CM029388.1:20840827-20860827 GCA_017165825.1 Hepsetus odoe
TAGCATGGACTATGGCGATCCTTGGTGATCATGTCGTCAGTGCTTGTCTTCCTAAGATGTGTATAAGAGACAGTATATATATATATATATATATATATAGTACATATGTATATATATATTATATATTTATATATATATAAAACTGAATAAGGGTGTGAAAAAAAGCCCTTCTGAAATACATCCAGTAGTTTTAAAAGTCTAAGGCTGTCCGCATGAGCATGGCTACTGTATAAGTCACTTTAGGTGTTTTAATGGATGCTGAGAGTTCTCACCAAGGCTTGACCCGCCCCTACACAGTCTACAAATAATAGGTGCTTGACTCTCCCAAGTGCTTAGTGAGAACATGCAAAATTGACCTTTGCAGTTATCACTGGCAATAACAAAAGCATATTGCAATATTGAATTATTTCTTATTAGCAGCAAGGAGAGAAATTCTGTTATAAGTGCAGATTTAAAATCTTTCAATTATATCACAGTGTTTGTATGTACAAGAATACTTTCTTAAAGTTGATGATTTGATATATGCAGACTAAAGAATTAATTACAATATAGAAAAAATACAGTGTTATCAGTCAGCCAAAAAGGTTAATAACCCTGAAACCTGAATGTTTTACGTGTGCGCACAATTATTAGGTAACTATTAGTGTGCAGAATTATTATACAACTAAATGAAAAATTATATTTTCCCATCTCACATGTTTATTTTCCTCTGTTAAAGTGAGAGTGTTAACAACTTAAAATTCACAAAAAAACATTTCTGACATATAAAAAAAAAATCAGTGACCAATATAGCCACCCTTTCTTTCAAAAACAGTCATAAGCCTTTCATTCATGTCAGTTTCTTGCGACCCTGTTGACTATTTGGAACAAATCTAATGCTTCTATAATCATGCCCCAATATCTTAGCAATTTCAAGAGCGATGCATCCCTCTGAAAGACTTTTTTACACTTTTTGACTTTTCCGAGTCAGTTATATCTCTTTTTTGGTCCTTTTTGCCTGAGGAAAAGAAGATGCCTAATAATTATTCACATCTTGATTTAGGGTGTTGGCCTCCTTAGGCCACACCCTCCCTCATTACACAAATACACATCACCTGATAGGCTTAAACTCAGTTAGCTTTCAAGTTTACATAGCTTGGGGCAGGAATAAATGCATAAAATGACGATATGGTCAAAATATTAACTTCTCAAATAATTTTGCACGGTGTATTTTGTAAACTGATAATAACTTCCAGCTTCCAGCACCAACTAACAATGTGCAACTGAGTCAACAGTGGTGCCAACTCAAATGCTTGCAATAAAGATACAACATGAAATTGCAGGAAGGGCTTCATGACTCAAAATTTAAAATCCCCCAGGCACCATTCACCTTTCTGTTCTGCTGACAACTGAAAATAGCTCACATAAACCCTGCTGCCCTGAAATGTAACTTCCTTGTGTAAATTTCATTTAAAATCCATCACTTTCACGTAAATACAGATATGGATTCCAGTTCGAAGACCATCGCATTCCTTCTCAAATTTCAAGAGGTTATGAAAGTGGAGTTGGGTTCAGGCTCTGAGCACGTAATCCGAAGAGATAAAGGAAATGTGCTTCACATCATAATGAGGAAACTGTATCCAGAAGATGCTTAATAAATATAAAAGTGCATAATGGGACACTTCAGGAACTGTTGCATGTCCTTGGCGTTAAAAAATTAATTAAACATTTATAATGGCTTTGTCCTGGTCCTTGGGTATTTTAATGCAAATTAATTTATTCATGGGAAATGCATGGGCATAACACACCACTCTCATTTTAATTTTCCTTCTATTTGTGTTTGCCAAAAATTCCTTGGGGCTAACAAACATCATACACGTGTGACAAAAATACTAAAATGTGATGGTGGTGTCACGGTTAGGTTTCAGTTATGTTACGGTAGAGGGCGCTCTGTTCTGACCTGGGCTCATCGGGGCACAGGTGTGCTTCATTGGGGGTGACTATTTAAGCTCCAATGAGTCAGAACAGAGCGCGGCTCATTAACAGAGGCGAAGCCTTAATGTAATGGTGGTTTTTAGTTTCTTGAGTTTTGTTCATGTACCATGGATAACAAAGTCTTGTTCTTAATCCCTGACTCCACATTGACGTCCTACCTGCACCACACCAGCATTAGAGGTGAGGAATGTTCTATGTGCCATGACACATAGAGCATAACAGAAAAAAATTGAGAAAAAAACATGCTTTAAAAAGTTATGCAAAAACTAACTTAATTAGTTCCAAATCAAAATTTGTTGAATTAGAAAATGATCAGAGGCCCATGAGATTTTTGAAGCTTTTTGTCAATTGCAATGCTAAACTAGGTTCTAGACATGCGCCCATGGAGTGCTTGCTTTGCGTATTGTACACTTCTGCAACAAAAAAAAAAACAAAACATCATAAAGCAGGAATGTATGACCAAACTGTGGCTGTTATAAAACCTGTTCACATATATTTTTACTATAGCAGGCGGTGTATTAGCTACTGTAATGAAACAACTGTCAAGTGAGCAAAGGTCAGGGTGATGTTCTTATTTCCACAAAAGGTTGCCAACAAACAAACAAAATGTTTTTTTGTAAGGAAAAGGCGGCACTATGATTCATATATTTTAAATTTCGAGAAATGCAACACCACATTCACTCTACATCATTATAGAACAGAATTTTTCATTATGCTGGTTGGTGTCTTTTTAGGGACTACACAATTTATAGAGCACTTTCTGTGTGTGTGTGTTTTCTGTGTATTGTGCAACACATGAGTTACTATTAAACATTACAACTAATAAGTGCAGATGAGTATTGACATAAAGAATGATTTGTGTCCATGGCATATGCGCTTTGCAGTATATTAGGTTTGCTCTTGGAGTGCATGTGCTGTGACTTGTGCAGTGAGCCTCTGAACAGGCAACTCTTAAAGTTCAAGCATTCACTGCATCCGAATGCTTGACCAAAACAGGGGCTGGTCCCCGGAGACAGGGCAAGCACTGACAGCTGAATACAAATATGGATTTTGTGGCTTCCAACGACCTTCAAAACTCTCTATGCTGGCAGGCAAACTTTCCTGAACCAGCTCACGCACTCAGTCCACAATTAGACAAAATAGTTGTTCTGTTTCATTCACATTTTGTTTGACTAGATTTAGGAACTCCAGTTTGGTTCAGCGAAGCTCAATCTTTGCAGAAAGCAGAAACATGTTTGACTTTGGTTTTGGAAAAGCTATTTAAATCTCTCATTGTTCTGCCCATTTGAATTGTTCCTCTGAGATTTTAACAATTGAGAAAGCAGTGGTAAGAGTGGAGTTCTAAGAGGAAGCAGTTAAATGCCTCTCTGTCACAAGGACTGCAGTTTCTAGTCCCCTTTAGGTAGAATGGAAGAATAATAGCACTGGCCTCAATCTGCTTGGTAACATTTTGCACTTCCCTGCTTTCAGACAACACATGGATAAAAATCAGCAGCAATAAAGTAGCCAAAAAAGCAAGATTATGAATATTTGCACACTGACCACTTCTTTCGAGATGCCTACGTTTTTCTCTCACTTACTGCACACCTGATGTGCTTGATGATTTCAGTGTATAGGAATTTAAAAGGCATCTTACGCAACATAAGTTAAAGCTAAATTGTGTATCAAAAAAAAAAAATGCTAATTAATTTTGGGTAAAATGACCTTGTCAAACTACTGTGAATAATATCCACAGGAATACTGTAAATACATATAATCTATGCAAGAACTCTGATGTCAGGTCTCTTATTTAATTAAAACCATGTTTTGTGAATGAGCTAAAGAATGCAATGAGTGAAGAGTTACAGAGAATGAGAGGAGTGAAACATATTGAAGGAAATACATAACAAATCCCAGATCATGTATCTGCAGCCCACCTCTATTTTGTCAGAGGTCAGAAGATTGTTGATCAAATTCAGGAGTGCCTCTGGCAATGTGGTAATTTGTGTGTGTGTGTGTGTGTGTGTGTGTGTGTGTGTGTGTGTGTGTGTGTGTGTGTGTCTAGCACTGGTACAGATGTGCCATTCATATTCAAGTGAATTTTTACATATCCCTGCTAGGGGATGGAGAACATAAACTGGGCTACCCACCATCTCTAAGTGTGCACTAGCAAAGTAAAGCAACTGTTTCTGAAAAAATGTCTACTGAATGTAGATTGAAAAGAGATTTTTGTTTTGAGGTGTCTATTTATTGCATTGCATTCCTTTATGTTCCTTTGGTAATGGCTTCTGTCCTTTGGGTTCCAGTATCATGCAGACTGCAATTTTGTCTCTCACTCTCGCTCTCTCAATCTCTGTCCTTCTTTTTCTCTTCACTTCTGTGCTTTGATGCAGATACTCGGGAAAAACAGTGACTGTCTGGTTTGAAACTGATTAGAGGTTAACTAAAACAGTTTACTTGTATATAAGTAGTATTGAATATTTAACAAACACTATCAAACTGCCAAAGATGTTGCAAAGCCCTGCCCATCGTTTGGCTTTCTTTCTATTTTTATATATGACGTACAATTCATGTCATACAAGATCAAGTAAAACTGTCAGCAACAGGTTTGTTTTACCAAAATGGCAGAACTGGGTCTGTGATTGATTCCTCTTGTAACAAACTCAGATAAGAGTCAAAGGCACAAAATCTCCTGATATTCATATATGCCACAGATTTCCTTGTCTGTGAATTCCTAGCAACCCCTAAACAGGAGCAGCTGAAAGATGAAGAAGCGGGAAGATATTAATTAAATTAACAACGGATTTAAAAAAAGTGAAAGTGACTACCCTTTTCATTGTGAAACACAGCACAGCACAGCACAACACCTTCAGCACACAATTCAACCTCTGCTTTTCTCCCATGCACACACACATGCAGCAGGGGGCAGCTATTGAAAGCGCCTGGGGAGCAGTGACAGGGTCGTGTACCTCAGGGCAACCTACTGGTGAGGGAATCGAGCCCACAATCTTCCAATCCGGCGCCAACTCCCTAAACACTAGTCCACTGCTGCCCCAACATTATAGTGGATCTAATAGTGTTCTACCTGGATCTTCTAGAGCAACAGTCAGTATTAAGTTTGAAGTAATTATATTATACAATAATTAATGCGTTTTAAATTCAAATCCATTGTAGTGCTAGTATGGTTTCGATAACTATAGTTTCTTAAGCGGGACCTGAAAAGCTCTGGAGAAATCATAGAGCGCTACATATCCCAATCCAATTAATCTAAAACAAATAAGCGTCCAAACAGAGCTTGCACATTTCCCTTTGCAGAAAAAAGACATACAAAGACAAGCATTTCCACATCCTGTAGGTTTTTGAAAAGGAATAGTATATTACTTTTTAAAGCGTCAGCTACATTTGCTTCTTATTTGAAATTTAGAGTTTTTGATTGCAGAGGAAAAAGTTCAGTTTTACTTCACTGTGGCACTAATTAAAGGCCAATGTAAAGTGGTCAGACCTCATTTATTTGATGGGATTATTAAATTACACAGAAGAAGCTATTAAAAGTCATTATGAAAAGATTTCCTAAAAGTCAATTTGATGATGGCAAAATTAAATCTGCAGCCACTTCACTAGTGCTCAGAATGAACTCTCTTATCTTTGCTTATTCAGTTGTAATTATAAGTTCTGGATTTAAACCTTGGGTTCAGTTCTAATAGAGTGCAAAATTTTCATGCTGACGTAGAGAGAATCAGTACTCTGTCGTCAAGGAGACCCTCCTTGGTGGTCTTATCTTCAGAAATTGAAGATAAATTAGGTTTTTTTGTATATAACAAAAGCATGATTGGCTATTGTCTTGCTGTTGATGTGGAGCTTCCATGCAGTGAAAATTTATTGTTGTATAAAGTGATTTCTTTGCTCCAAACAGAAACTGTCTGAGGCATTCTCTTTTGTTTTTCCATCTATATTACAAATGTATGTAGTGAGCCCCCCCAACTCTCTGCACTGAATATGAGAGACAGAGCCCGAAACTGTTGCTAGGAGACCCCAGTGCACCATTCTCCAGTCACAGTCATACTGATGCCCACGTGTGTTGGGGCTCAGTATAAAGCCAATAGAAACTTGTTTTGGAGTGAAAGCAGCACTAAAGGCTTTTCAAAGACGCAAAGAGCACCCAGCACAGATAAGCGGACCAGAATTCCATTCCAAGACTTCAGTATTCTGCAAAGAAGTTTTCATTTTTGTTGGAAAAGAGGCTTTGATACCTACTCAACCTGCTCAACACCCTCATTGCCATACTCCAAAAAGACAAAAACTTCAAGTCACCATGTTTCCCACTGACACATGGAACGCTTCGGCTCTGTTGCTCAATGACTCAGCAGGAAACTTGTCCATGGAGGACATGGAGGAAGGGGGACAGCACCCATTTTTGACGGACGCTTGGCTTGTGCCTCTCTTCTTCTCCCTTATTATGCTAGTAGGGCTTATAGGCAATTCGCTGGTCATCTATGTCATCTCCAAGCACAGACAGATGAGAACTGCTACGAATTTCTACATTGGTGAGTTTCAGATAACCCTGCCTGTGTCCCCATGTGCATATGTGCAGTGGAACTATTACATATATTATAGAATATGTAGTTTAAACAAGGAGATTTGCATTGACTGTATTATTTTCTGCTTTAAATATTTTTAATTTAATATCCAGTTAGGCAATAATTGTATTATGAGGGAAAAAATATATATGGGGAAATATAATTCCTGAGAATTGAGTGTTTTAAAATACTGAGTATTTTAAAAACAATTCTGCCTCAATATACTGAAGAAGTAAATTTAGTACTTTAAATGGATTTTCTCATTCAAAATATTAATATTGACAGATAAATTTAATTAGAAAATCTTTTATTTATGTTATCATTTTTGCCAATTTAAAGTATTAAAATCCTTACTAACTGCTTTTTCTTTCCATTAAATTGAGTTGAAATATTTTTGAAGCATTTCTTAATTTTGTAATTGATGTAAGCATTTGTTGCTGAACACTTTACAGTTGACAAATTGACAAGCATAATTATATTGTATTATTTCAAAAAATTATATATTATATAATATACAGTGCCTGGGGTGTTTGTTCACTACTGGATGTGTGTATGAGTGTCTTGAATGGGTTAATGCAAAACGTTTTTTTTTTTTTTCCCAAACTATTGGATTCACTACTAACTATTCACAGTATGTGTGTTCTGAATTAATTTAATTCTATGATATCATAGCAACTTTTGGTCCTGCAAAAAACTTTCTAAGATATTTTGGCTATATATTTTCCCACCGAGAAGAACAACTAATAAAGATATAAGAAATATAAAAAAATTTAAGGAAATGCAAAGACAGAATTTATATGAAGTAAAGCTACAGGCTTTTGTACATGTTTATTTGTTCTGTAACAGAATCCTGGGTAAATCAGCAAGGAATGTCCAACATATTTATACTGATAAAGAGCCTACCTAATACCGTGCAGTTCTTCATCTTGACATTCATAAAGAGGTCCTATGCAATTCAAACAGCTCCGAGTCATCGTTGCATACCACAAAATCTCTGAGAATAAGATATGGTAATGGTACTATGATGGCAGATCCTTTATTTTAGTAAATAATTTTTATAGCTGGGAGGTGGGCCCTCCATGGATTGGAGCACATCCAGCACATCTAACAGATTTATGACTGGTTAAAAAATGTCGTCCTTTTTGTCAAACCATTTATGTGAAAGGCATTTGGAATGGAGTGTGGAAAGCACATAATCCAGATCTTAATTTGTGCTGGACAAACTAGTCTTGTCCAAGGTCTTGCCTCGCAATGTATAGTTCTTAAAAGATCTGCTGCTAATGTCTTGGTACTGAATATAACAGAACACGTCAGATATTATCCACGCCTTCAGGTGTTAGAGTTGTTTCGACAAAATCAGGCACAATCAAAATGAATTATATTCATGTTTTGAGTTGACAGGCACTAATCTGCTGCAAGTCAGCATACTATGATTTCAGCTGACATTTTCATACACATGCATGGGATGATGGGCTAAAAAAGTCCAGTTCAAAAATGGCCTTTATTGCAGAGAATCTTTTTCTTCCATTCTGTTGCACAAAAATCGTTTTCGCTTTGAGATGATAACAGTATGTCAAACATCATTAAAAGCATAAAAACATCATAAAAAGCATCGGCCTTAACTGATAGCATTCAAATGAATTTGAGCCTCACCCCTTCTGAAAAAATTAGCCATGACAGCTTCATTTTCTTGCAGTAAGAGTAATGCATGGCTTTTATACTTCCACAGTAAAATGAACGAGTACGGTGCGAAGAGATTTGTCTCTATTATAAATAATGAGTGCTTGTATAAGGGTCTCATGTCAGACCGTACATTATTGCTCTAGTAGTATAAATCTCACACACATGCACGAGCACAGATATTCAGTTCAAACACAGATGTTCAAAATTATTATATTTGTTAGAACATTAATCCGACTTGTGTAATACTGAAGCTGAATAATGCTATTTCTTTGCCCATGTCTTCCCTTAATTTCAGTAGCCAAAAGAAAAAGGCTTTCCAAAAGTTGAATTTGTGGTTGAATTCATTCCTTACTCATTAATCACATTGTCAGTTTGGGCTTTGAGTCTTCGTAAAACAGATTCTTTGTGATCAGTGGGGAATAAATATGTCTATTCATTAAATCTGTGAGATTAGATCTTTGCCATAACCTAATAAGCATGCAGTGCTGTCCGAAAACCAATACTTAAAGTGTTTATTTGGCACATCTATCATCATGAAAGCTAGAGTGTAGATAAAAGTAACTGGATATTATACATTTGTTCTCCAGCACATTGGAGTTGCTATGATACTTTCACTTAAGTACCAAATGAAGGAAAGTTACATCTACTTCTTCTAAGTAAAGACTCACAGATATAGTCATGCTACTGCAATTCCCTCACCCCACATGTGATCTTGCCAAAGTAATTTAACATTTTTAGAGTTCTCAGAGTTTTGTAAGTAAAGCCGTAAGTTGTTTCATGGCTGTCTGAAGTATGGGATCTATAGGTGTAGGATCCAGATCATGCTGTGCCTGTAATGCAGCTATCTGCAGTACCAGCATGTCTTGTCTTCAGAAAGTGACACAAAGGCTCAGTGGGGTTCAATATGGGTGATTGACTCTACCCTGAGTTGTTTTCAAAAGAACTGATTTATTCTAAAACATTTTAACTGTGGAAAGTTCAACATTTAACAATTCAGAGAATTTGCTAACCCATTCTTTGAAAGTGAAAGAAAGAAAGTGAAAGTGACACTTTACAGTCATTAAACTAGTTTTGGGACATTTTTTGTTATACAACATACAAGCAGTTAAAATCCACCACCAAGTTAAGCTTCAGATCTCTTCTTAAAACTTTATCCCAGAAAGTCTTTAATGTAATTTTAGAAATCTACAGTGTAAACTTCCTTTTCTTGAAGATAACAAGGGGTTAGAATATAACGGTGAACAATCAGAATTTAGTACTCTTCTCTATAAGGGCCTGCTATGCTGATCTTACTTCCTGGTCGGCTCTTCCCCCACTACACAATGCCACCTAACCATGGCCTAACCATGGCCTGCTTTCCTGGCACTTATTTGATATTCACAAGCATCTAATTTGGTCTTTTTTAAGGCTCTTGTGAACAAATAATATTTATTTTATAATAATATTTATAATTTTTTTATAATATTTTTTTATTATATATATATATATATATATATATATATATATATATATATATATATATATAAATATATAAATAAATTAATTGTTCTGTCACAGATGAAAGTACAGTATATCACACTTTTACTAATAACATTTTGAAAATTCTTTGCTTTAAAAAAATTGGTTACTATTTTTATATGTGAATTGGTTTATTCATTACTTTGCAAGTATTTGTGGATTACTAGAAAGTCATGTCTAGAAAGCTAGCGCTTGCTTTTATGAATACAGCTGAAAAAGTTTGACTCGGTGTGCTATACAACTTTAAGATCTGATATATTAGCAAAAAGTAAATACAGTTGATATTAAATGTAGAGCCGCATGATTTTTAAGACATTACATGTTGAGATTGCATAAGGTTAATTTATTTCACATTCCTTTTTTTTGCTTTTTTTTTTTACTGCATAATGCCTTGATCATAACCACCACTTTAAGCATAGCTCTTTCTAACAGCTAACTGGCTGCCACAGACATCATCTCCTGGTGTGCTGTGTGCCATCTACAGCCACAATTCTCACCCACTACCTGGCTGGATCTGGGGACTTCATGCAACTTGTGGCTTTTTCTACAATATATATGTGTGCAGCTTGGGCCTTTCTAACTGCTAAATTCAGCTTAGTTTGACCTTAGTTCAGCAAATGCAGTGACTGTTATTATTTTACTAAAGCTGTTAACAGGTTTAGATTTCCAAGCTATGATTAATCCTTGCATGCATGCACATGAAAGAATTATGTTTATGCTGTGCAGTCATTCATCTGGAACATGATTACAGACTGGAAGAGCCGGGTTATGTCACATTAGAAAGCATAAATGGTGAAACATCACAATGTCCCAACTCCCACTATATATTAACCCTTGTTACAGTAATCACTTCTGTACATTCATTTTTTATGATTAGTATTATTTGCTTAATGTGTTATATAAATGATGTAGGCAAAAGGCCACTTTGCTTTGTCAGCCATTTATTATTCAGAAGCTGATTGCCTGTTTACTATCCAAAATCCCAAACATATGTGAGGTGTGCAGCAAGAGCTATTATTGCAAAGTAGTCCACTACATATAATCCACAGAAAAGGTTGGATCTGGTCTTATGGGGTGAATAAAAACAGTAAGTAATCCATAAGAAAGTCATGAATTGGCTAGAGGCTTAAAAGGATGTTTTTTCTGGTTAGTCTCGAGGCAACTGCCTATTAAGCATGATTATAAGTGGTTATCGGTTATTTTCTAAGTAGAAGGAAAAGGTATTGCAATTAAATTTCTATAAATATATGTGACTGACCATTTGCACAGATGCAGCATAGAGATTCTGGCTGGAAAATAACAAATCACTGAAAACATTTTTAAAATGAATAATGTACAGAAACATTTTATAATGCTGGTTTGATTATAGATGGTACTTACATCATTCTTTTTCTAGACACAAGCTAAACCGCTTTAAATATATATGTCTATAGTAATTACTTCATTACTTTACATTATTTTTAGAAAGAATTTTAGAAAAATAGCACCATGTTTATCTCAACATCACAGAAGGCCTTACACTACCATAAATGAATTTCCTCACTGATGGCATGTTACTGCTGAACTAGTAACGTAGTGAAAGGTCTAATGGACACAAATCACTAGGATCAAACGGAATTACTCCTACTCCATTACAATAAGATAAAGTGTGACTAGTAATATAAGTATGCCAACTGGAGAGGAGTTTCCTG
Organism: Hepsetus odoe; assembly: GCA_017165825.1. Lineage (NCBI taxonomy): Eukaryota > Metazoa > Chordata > Actinopteri > Characiformes > Hepsetidae > Hepsetus > Hepsetus odoe. The sequence continues at coordinate 20,852,250 of CM029388.1, forward strand.
AGGGTGGGCGGGTTTATGATGTGGTTTGCAGGATTTGGGGGATTGGTGATTCACCCACATTTGTGTAAATAGCTGCAAATGTGAGTCAACTGTTAGTCACAACCTCACAACAGGGATGAAAGTAGGGCAACATTTAAGTGAACAAATCATATTTATAAAACCATTTATGAACCCAAAGACCAGGTTAAAAAAATAGTAGTGTCTGAACCTAAAATACTTTCGATTCAATGGATTTTCTCCCATTTACAATCAATATATTACCGAAAGCTGTATGGACAGTGAACAAATCCAGTACTAGAGTTCATGCAAAAAAATACATGAATAAAGTCAAAATAACTCTAGAAAAAGTGCTCTGTTTAAACATTTACATTTTTATTTGCTTTCAGGTGCTTGGAAAAAGACCTCACACTATGTTATGCTTTCTGTGAATCTGAAAGCTTGTCAGCTTTTCTGAGGCATAGTTTAGGTGAGACTACTATTGTACAATAATATTTTTAAAGAGACAAATTTAGAAAAGGCAAATTTTGATTGGATTCTTTATAAAAGTTATTCTTTATTGTTCGTTATAAAGTTATTCATAAAAGTGTACTCATTTTTCTAGGTATTACAGACTATTATTTATATATTTAAATAACACACACACTACATAGCAGGCAGAGTATATATATATATATATATATATATATAATATATATATATATATATATATATATATATATATATATATATATATATTATTATTTTTTTTTTTTTAAACAGCGGTGATTTCTTATAATTACAATATGCTTTATTATTACTGCAGTAACTGTAACTTTTAAGGGTTAAATACTTTTCCAGGGACAATATGTTAATTTTAATTCACACTGGAGCATTAGTAAATGCATCTTTTGATGTTATTGAATTACTTTTTAGCTTTTTATACTATGAAAACAATTAGACGTGCTCTCCTACTTATATTGCCACACTCTGAATGTGTACTTGAAGATAAGAGTACTCTAAAACATGTTGCCAGTAAAACCCCAGTGGCTACAATGATCACCAACAGACCATCAGTGACACTTATGCAAAACAGAAAAACATAATTAAGGTGAAGGCTCTCTTTCCATTTTTTTTTTTTTTTTTTTTTTTTTTAACTTGCATACAAATAACTAACTCCCCCCCGATGCTAAAATCTTTGTGCAGTTGCTGTGGGCGGCCTGAATAAACAGGTTCAAATAAAGCCATTTAATGGCTAGCTGATGACAGTGGGCTTTGATCATTGCCAGTCTAAGGCCTAAGCGTGACAGGCTGGTCATTATGCTGCATGCTTACTCTGCGCATTTGCTGTCAACCCACAAAGAAACATCTCCATGATTTATAAATCATATTAAGGCAGTACAGCTCATATATACAGGCTCATTAAAGGTTATTTACAGTACAAGAACAAAAAGCTATTGCACACACAAGCTTTTGCATGACATGGCATGCTTCAAATGTCATTCATGCATTCACAAAAATGTGCAGCTCGGCCAAATTTTTTTGGAGGCTTTATCCCAATACATCAGGCGTATTATATCGAGGTCTATTTCTTGTCCTTGACACTTCTGCAGTTTGTCTGTGTAATGGCTTTAGTAATCATCCATGATCAAAGGAGCTTTGGCTGTCTGGCTATTTGTAGGTGACGGTCCAAGCCACGTGCATCACACTGACGGCCATGAGTGGCGACCGTTGCTATGTGACTGTGTATCCTCTGAAATCTTTACGTCACCGCACCCCCCGCGTTGCCATGATTGTGAGCATCTGCATCTGGATTGGTAATTCATTCATTATGATAAATTCACAATTTGTTATGTGTGTCTATAAGTTTGTAGACAGTTGCTCATCCATTAATTTTTCTGAAATCAAGGGTATTTAACATATCAGCAACAGCCAATACTCTTCTGAGGTGACTTGATTCTAGATTTAGTGCAGCCCTTCTGTAGGCAGTGCTTTTCTATGGAGGTTATACAACCTGTATGTGCACAGCTGAATGCATGTGCCATCAACAAATACACCCAAGGTAAAAGCAGGATCTGGAAACTTTTTTTAAGTGAAAATAAGTACACATCCTCAACAGTGGCACAGTGTTCAGCTTTGTTGTCTTACAGCAGGAAGTTTCTAGGATTGATTACCTGTTCTGAGCCCTTTCGGTATAGAGTTTGCATGTTCTCACCTGTCTGTGTGGATGTCCTCTGGACACTCTTTTCCTCTCACAATCCAAGACATACACTTTGTGTGAGTGTGTTTGCCTGTCCTGTGGTGTCTGTCCAGGAGTATCTCCACTACTCCTCAAAACCTTGTTATCTTGGTTGGGATACATGCCAGATGATGGATGAGTGCAGATAAAATTATATTTAAATTTTTCTCCAGAATATTAAATAAACAGAAGTTTTTAAGTATGCCATGTGTATACAGCCACATTATGTTTGGTTTCTTAATCTGTTATTTATTATCTAGTGAGTCCAGATTACTTGGCTACAAAGTATGAAATAAAGTTGATAAAAGACCACTTAATAATTATCTTTTTTTTTTTTCCTGGTCCAGGCTCATTCATTCTGTCCACTCCAATCTTCCTGTATCAGAGGCTAGAGGATGGGTACTGGTATGGGCCAAGGCAATACTGCATGGAACGCTTTCCATCTAAGACCCATGAAAGAGCCTTTATTCTGTACCAGTTCATAGCTGTCTACCTGCTGCCTGTTCTAACCATTTCATTTTGCTACTTCTTCATGCTGAAGAGGGTTGGTCAGCCAACTGTGGAGCCTGTGGATAATAACCACCAGGTGAATTTGCACAGCTTTCCTATTATTAGAAATGACAGTGGTTTCCATTTAATTAGCTTTTTATAGTTCTCAGTCTTCGTAGAAATCAGTACAAATATAATAGAACATGAAAGTTGAATTGAAAATTGAGCTATGTATTCATCACCCAATGCCATGTAAAAATCCCATGCTGTTCTTTTTCAGGTGCACCTGCTTTCTGAGCGAACCATTTCCATCAGGAGCAAGATTTCTAAAATGGTTGTGGTCATTGTCGTGCTGTTCACCATCTGCTGGGGTCCCATTCAGATCTTTGCCCTCTTCCAGTCTTTCTACCCCAACTTCAAGGTCAATTATGCTACATACAAGATCAAGACCTGGGCCAATTGCATGTCTTACACCAACTCCTCAATCAACCCTATTGTGTATGGCTTTATGGGGGCTAGCTTCCGCAAATCTTTCCGAAAGACTTTCCCCTTGCTCTTTAGACACATGGTGAGGGACAGCAGTATCAACTCCCGTACAGCAAATGCTGAAATTAAATTTGTTGCAACAGAGGAAAGCAACACTGAGCGCAAATGAGTAGCTAGTGGTTCCTTGGGGAAGAAAGGCAGCTGCTTAATGAACTCACAGCCACATGCTTCATTTCTCAAGTTTGTGCACATACAGCATAACGTGCAAAATTTGGAAATTAAAGATTCAATTCTCTAGTCTAAGTGATGTTGGACGGGAGAAGGAAATGTGAAAGCATATTTACTGCTGTTACGTCAATTGCAGTATGTGACAGTTTAGTCCATTAATACCAAATTTCTATGCAAGAAATTTGGTATGCAAGTCATATCCTGCTTAACGACTGATCCGACCATTCCACAGGTGACTTCTAGCACTAGCTTGACAAGTCAGCTTTTAAAAGGAAAATCTATGGTGGAAATCAATAGCACCCAAAAGTCAAACAGAGAAGGCTGATCCCAACCGGCTGAATGAATGTCCTGCCAGAAGCGATATGCAGGAACCAGCCGCAGAGGATGTTCACTAAATGACCTGTGTAGGCTCATGACTCATGCATTGTGTTGCAGACATACTTCAACACCTCCCTATGTACAGACATACATTTCCACCGCAGGCTTATCTTGAAAGGTGTTGGCATTCTCTGCACAGTCTACCTTCTGACTCAGTTGGGGGAGGTGTTCTTATTCTTACAGCACAATTTTTTTTCACCACATCCAACTGTTCTGCCCAGCACAAGATCCAGTGAAAAACATTCAAAACACATTCTAGCAATGAACTTTATACTTTAGATCTTAATCTCAGCACCAGTGCTGGTTATGCTGAGAAGTGGGAAATGATGCATGAATGTTCTCAAAAAGTGACCTTTAGAGCATTCTGATGAAGATTTAACACTGGATATGGAAGTATATTACTTTGATAGTAATATAACTAAATCTGATGGTTTGTTAGCATTTCAATGTTGTATAACAGTTGTAAGGGTCTGCTTTTGCTTTGTTTATGACATATTATCTCCTGTAAAAAGTCTCAGAATTACTGTATTCATAAGTTGGACTGTAACCATTTACACCCCTTAAAGCAGGGGTCACCAACATGGTGCCCATGGGCACCAGGATTCCCCCAAGGACCACACAAGTTGCCCACAGACCTGTTTTAAAAATAGCACAACTCACCAGTAAGCAGCGTCTAAAATTTAATTTAATCCTGTTGCTGTTCTTCTTTAATCACATTTGCATTTATATAGATTTGAAAATTACAATATCCAAAAAAATAGCATTTAAAACATTATACATTATACATTATATTATACATGAAGTTATTATACAGAGGTAACTGGTAGCCCTTCGTATACCCATGAAGTAGCTTTCAGATTCAAAAAGGTTGATGACCCCTGTCTTAAAGTATCATTTAAACCTGAGTTTAAACCTTTATATATGATGTAGCACACCTTTAGCATAGTATGTTTGAGCTTTAGGAATGCCTTAATGAAAGCATTGATGGGATACGTGAAGCTGCTACTTTCATCCTCTTTTCTTTTTTTGCCACCACTAAGTCTGAGTACTCGGGCTGAGCAAAGGGAAAGAGGAAAATGTTAATGGACTTGCTTTTGTAGCTGAATGTGAAAGTTCATTCCTATTAAACACTCACTTTACCTAAATAACATTCCCCTAAAAACAATAGGGGATTAATTTAACCAGCATCTATTGTGAATATGTAACTGTGAAAAAACAAAGTATTTGTGTATGGGGAAACATGACTGAAAAAATGCTTTATTTTAAAAGATTAAAAAAAAAAAAGTGAGCAAAAGTATTAGAACATGAAAGACTAATAAGTGTTTGATATTGTGATGTTGCACATGTGTGTCATGTTTCTTTGAACTATAGATAGCTCTTGATTGCTCTACTTCTGTTTAAAAATGCATTTGTTGTTAAACAAAAAGAAACTCTAACATACAGATAAAAATTTAATTTTTGGTTTGTTTGTTTTTGGAGGAAGTGCATTTTGATTAAGAAAAAAGGAACATTGATAAGTAAGCAAAAGTTTTTGGAATGTCCTGAAAATGAAGGAAACCACTGATGCATCAAGAAACACATATTAAACTAGTCAGTCAAGGAAAACAGCAGGTGACAACAGACAAATTATTAATATGGAAAAAATCAACAGTTAGTTACATTATAAACAATATCCACAGAGCATGGTAGGTAGAGGTGGTATCCCAATGTACTGTTTGATGAAGACTCAAACAGTACATTGACAAAAAAAACAATGTCATACCTTGGGCTTGCTTGTGTTTCTATAAAAGCTTCAGTAATCTTTATTGATAATGTAGCTCACAAAGTTAGGAACAGAATGAATTGCGAAGTCTACAGAAACAATTTACAAAGAAATGCATCCAGACAAATCAAGAACTCTCCTCCAGCAAGACAATGATCCAAACACACTGCCAAGTTAACAAAGAACTTTACAGAGGTGAAAACGTTTTGTAACGGGCAGTTTGATCACCAGATTGCAATCCAAGTCAGTCACCAGACATGCATCTCCTTTCCTAACGGGGAGACTGAAGACCAAAACCCCTGAGATCAAAAATGACTTAAAGATATGGTGAAAAACAATGACCAAAGAAAACAAAACTACAATTAACTGAAAGTGGATTGAAGTTTTGATGCAGTTAATACATGCAATTTATCTGCAAGAAAAAATAAATGACACTTTCATTTCTTTTAAAACTTTCTGTTTCAATACTATTGCTCACTTGAAAAGCCAAGTGGTCAGATAAAGGTGCTATATTTTGTATCAGCCTCAGTTCATTTTACCTCGTTTTTAAGTTACGCCATAATTGACAATAAACATATAATTATCCAGTAAACATTAATAAAGATATACTGCATAATAGTTAATACCAGTATGTTAATTATTACCAGTATGGTAATACCATAATGTTAACAATTTGTTTGGTTAATAATCATTTATAATGGTTAATTATTCTTTTATTGTATTTGTTTTTTGAATAATGTTTTTAAAAGTGAAGATAAACTGCTATGAACTGTTAAACTTATTATGCTTCAATCACTTCTAAACTGAAGATCACAAGGGGATGTCCAAGGGTCAGCAGCACTGGATTCCAGTTTACACATCACAGGACTTAATAACATGGAAGTAACCCTATGCAGCCACCCACACAAAACACAGTTGTTATCTCAATTGCTGGGAACATAGCTCTTCTATGCATAATCACTCTAGCCATGGCTCAGAAAAACACATGTCCATGTTATGCTGAGGGTTTTATTGATGTAAAGAGCCAGTAGAGAATGTCATGTTGTTATAGCATATTCACCCTTCCTTAAAGCACTGTTCAACATTATTTTAAAAACTAATGACAACACATTCCAATGTGTTGCACAATGCTCATCTCCAGTTATGGGAACACTGCCATTTGGTTTGCTTTAACGACTTATGATAAAGAAGAAAAGAGATAGGGTGCCTTCTGCCACTGAAGATTTTCTGAACAAGATAACATAAACTGACAAGGAGAAAAGAATATGGTGTTTTTACATGCAAGTCTAATTCATATTTAGTATAATTGGGCACTGACATACTGCAGCCCATTAAATAAGCCCATAAATAATGTAAGTTGCTCACTTACTCGCTTACACATTTGTCCAAGTTTAAAGTTTTGCTTGTATATTTTACAAAATCTGAAACCATGTAAGCATTTCTGTTACACGAAGTCTTAAATCTATGTGGTTAAAAGCAAGTGTGTAATGAACATAGAAGGTAGTTTAATGTGAAGCGTGTCTGCACAAGGGATTTATAGTACAGACATGTCAGTCTAGGTATTGAAATTCAGTACTTTTTATAATTTGCTACCAGCCAAATTATTTCACTACCACTGAATATCTGAACATTTTGTGCTATTCAATATCAAACACCTACAGTATTAATTTTTAGTTTATATGGCCAAAATCTAGACTGCTATACATTCCATGTGCATGTTCTGACTGTAGCAATTAGCGAGAGAATTTGTCATCAGCAAAAGAAAGCACTTCCAGCATTTCTGGTTTAAGGCTTGTCAGTTTTGAATTGTAATTTAAAAATGTATCTGAAAGGCATGTGATCCCTCAAAGTTGCAGCCATTGTTAAGTCTTACAGGTTTAACATTGATATAAAGCATCATTCCCCAGTGGTGAACGTTAGAAGGCAGAAGCTGTGTTATATATGTACACGGGTCCAAAGGTCTGAGACCATGTTTAGTATTCGGGACTTGTTTTTTTCATTTAAACATGATAAAAACAACAAATCTTTAGTTACACTAGCATTGTATTTAATATTGACCTTTTTTAGTCTTTTCCTTTGCACTGAAGCATTAAGATTACTCTCAATTTTATTTACTCAGAGGATTTTTCTCACCTTTTTGGAGAGTATGCTTTCCAAAGGATACACCATGCCACCCACAAATGACAGTATCAATCAGAAATGCATTATTTTCATGGTAACCATATAGTTACATCATCAAGATCTACTTCAAGAGGGGCTGAAGAAGGCTCTATAATTTTTTTCCCATTATTCTCTGATTTCACTCACAGAATGACAACTGTGGTCCTGGGTAATTTAGCCCTGAATTAGTCGATGGATAAAATGCTGTCTGATGTCTCGATGATGGAAAGAAGGAAGCTATAGAGGGCTTCATTTTTCCAATACTGAGCTGATATATTGTTCTCTGTATTTTCCTTCTCCTTCCATGAAGCAAAAACTGTCTATCACTTCACACCTACACACACATTTTTTTTTATCTGTTTGGCTATTCATTTATTCATAAAGGCTTAGTCAGAGAGATACCATCAGGCCAGTTTTTGCTGGAAACTTTGAGCTTGGGTTGAAAGGAAGGACAGTGCAGTGTTTGTGATTTTTTTCCTTGCATAACCTGTTGGTGGAGGCAGAGAGCCAGAAAGACATGGCTACAGCTCCACAGTAAATCTCCTTCAAAAGCAGAGGGAAGCTTTATATGCTGAAAGTGTTGGACTTGACTCCAGGTTTAACAAGGGACCACATACAATGTAGAGGAAGTTGAAATCTTAACAAATGTATCTCCCAGCACACACCCTTTTTGCTCATGGGCTGGGAAGAGAGGCTTCAGAGCTTCTCTGGTTTTGAATTCTGTATTGACTGGACATGATGCAGGCCTGAGGAACCTGCAGTATCTAATCCGTAGAAAAGACATCACAGTCTTCAGCCTACAGTCCCAGACCCTGGTTAATAACTGGGTAAAAAATAAGGCCCATTACTCCTTTTGCTTG
>CM029388.1:21465827-21616010 GCA_017165825.1 Hepsetus odoe
TGTTCAAAAGCTTTTGGAGTCTTTTAAATCAGGTTCTGACTTTCATGTTGTTTAGAGATACTCATGTTGATAGAGATTTCATGTTGTTTATCTGGTAATAGGTATTGCAATACTGGGCAATCTGCAATTTTTAAAAAATTTGTAGATCCCAGGATCTTCTTGCAGTGACACAGACATGCATATAAATTTTGGTAATAAATAATGCAGTTGTTTTTAATAATTTGCTAATCACGAATTAATTCGCTATGTTTTTCAGGATATATTGCAATTTCAGCATTAACTCTTATAAGAGTATTAATTTGTTACCGTTATTTCTGTTTTATCCAGCAGTAATAATACTAAGCTGCAGGTGTGCTTTGGTCATTCAAGTTTTACCAGTTGTTTTTAACTGTTAAATGCGAATCACAGATTTTCTTATCATTGCAGAGTATATTTTTTCAACCCTTGTTTCAGCATATCCATCATTTGCATCGAGGCATGAAATGAATAAAGAGCACTATTTTATTGCCAGTACAATGTTGAGCGGAATACATTTCTGCTTCTAGAACCCCCAGTAATGCGCTCTCCTTCTGAGGGATGTCAGCTTGTGTTTGTGATGCCATAAACTCACATCTGAGGTCACCATGCTGTGTGCAGGACGCGTTATGGCCTGTGCAATCCTCCATGTGTTCAACATGATGGCAAACTTAAATTGATGAATGGCTGTGATTCCTTACGTGGCACGGCAGGGTTGACGGTTGCTATAGGAGACGAGATGATTGATCACCTCGGCCCTTCCTACACATGGTGATGTGAGGGATTTGAGCTTGCGGTGGAGCTGCAGGCAGAGTACTACCGGTGCTCATCTGTTATGGAGATCTGGATGATAAACGATGACAGCCAATATGTTTTTCATTTACAGAGATTTGTAACACTGCACAGTTCATTAACACTGTGTTTACCCCAACAGTTAAACTATCACCAGTCAATCACTTTGTAGGAATTGTCAGAAATCTCTCCTTGCATTTGCTTAGATAAAAAAAAAAGTGTTGTTTTATTGAATTTGCTTGTACATTTTTTTATGTTGTTAAAGCAGTGAGAAAATACTTTCTGGCAAAGATAATGCTTATTACTAGCCCCAAAAAATATCTTGGTTTGAGAATCCCCATTGGTGATGTAATTAATGTTCTCCTGAAAGAAAGTTACCTAAAAGTGTTTAGTAGCTTTCTTTTTACCCACTCCCTATTTTGCCGATTTTGAAGTTGGGGCAAAAAGGACAAGAGCCAATTCGAGTTCCTTAAAGCTTTAAGTGTGTTCTCATGTGGCTGAATGCAAATATGGTGATTTTCAAGTAGCGGCAGATTAGGTTTTGATTCTCAGGGATGCAGTCAAGTGCCTGCATGAAGAGCTGAACCAATCAAGCAAGGTTAGTGTTAGCAGCTGCTTCTGCATTTCATTTTGCCTTCTAAAATGAATTGGGGGAAAAAAGAAGCAGGCTTTCCAAGGTTGCATGGATAACTGTGAATGAGAGTATTTAGAAACAGAATTGTTTGTGCTGAATGTACTACTATTATGTTTATAGGTAAGCATCAGCTGAGATATCATATAATAGAAGTATTCTTTTAAGTACTCTTATTATTTTTGCGCCACATTTTTGTGTCACATTTCAAATCATTTACTTAATTTCATTTTTTTTATCCTTTTACTAGTTATTATATACTGTTTTTGCTTTTCAGGGATGGTGAACTACAGTGAGGTTTCTGGCTACCCCCTCATCCAGCACTGGAAACTGCGTTCCATTTTGTACCACGTGAAGCTCAATCAATGGGTCCTCTCTCAAGGTAAAATTAATTCATTACTTTTACTCCTAGGGCAAGTCACCTTTTCTCACCACTAAGGGCAATTTTTCAAGAATAGTTCTGCATGCTAAAAAGTTAGCAGGTTCTGGGATTTAGTGATCAGAGCAGAAGAAATGGAATACATGTCACTTTTATTGTTATCATCTTTCATAATTGTACTATAATAACTGTTATTAGCTGATAAATTGATCTGCAGGAAGTTTTAATAGCATGGAGTATTCTTGAGAATTTTGACCATTTCTCAGAGTGCACCATTACATTTCTGCTCTTCCTTTCTGGTCTGGTAGGCTAATACCTTCCTGTAGTGTTGGACTGTAGTGTCTCCCATCACCAGATAAGTAATGAGGGGCTGTTAGTGAAGCAAAGCCCTGGCAGAATCTGGTATGACCACCCAATGAGCCAGAGCCATTTTGATGTCTATTTTAGACCATGGGCTTTGACTGTAGCTGGAAGACTTTATTTCATATTAAACTTACCAGGGGTGTTATCTATTGTTCAATGCTATCTTACAGGCTGTGTTAACTTAAAGGATCAATGTGTTTTGTATTAATTTGTTTAGTATAAATAATTCATTCTGTATCACACCACAAATGCAGTTTTAATAGTAATCTCTCTCTCTCTCTCTCTCTCTCTCTCTCTCTCTCTCTCCAACCTTAATTCATCTCCTCTAGCCTTCAGTTCAGCCGTTCGGTCTTTGGATGGTGCCACTTTGCGCAGTGACTTTGTGTCCATTCTGAAGGAGTTCGGTAACCATTATATCCAGGAGGCAGTGTATGGCTTCGAAGAGTCCTGCACCATCTGGTATCCCAACAAGCAGGTGCAGCGCCAGCTGTGGCTTGAGTATCAGGACATCAGTAAAGGTGAGCTGTCTCTATTATGGTTCCTGGTTGGATTTGTTTATTGTCTTGCTTTAAGTAGCTTTTAAACTTAAGATAATGCATAAGAATATTAGTACTTGCAAGCTCTGTCATCCTTTAAACACCAAGCCTTTAGTCTAGTGAACAGAATTGAAATCCAAGGCAAGCTGTTATTGAAGCAAGCTCTTTAAATTTTGAATTAAAATTCAGTTTGAACCCAGTAACCAATGTCATTTTACAAAAATGGCATTTCTGGTGGGGAATAAATGAGGACAACCCCCATTTATTCTCAATTAAAATTGCTCAAATCATACACACGTGTAGCACATCAGGTGAATATGATTAGAACACTGTTACTTAGCATTTTGAAGGAGGTTTGCCCCTTTTAACCTCAGATTTAGTATGGTGTGCTCGTGACTGCTGAGGTGAGAGTGAACGATGGTGAGATCAAAAGAGCTGTCTGAGACCTTCAGATAGAAGATTGTAGCAGCTTATAAGTCTGGGAAGGGATTTAAAAATCAGTCAATCCAATAGAAAATAGTCTACAAGAGTAGGACTTCCAAAACAACTGCCCACATGCCCAGGTCTTGTTGTCCAAGTAAGTTCACCCCAAGAGCAGACTGTAAGATGCTAAAAGAAGTCTCCAAAAACCCTAAAATGTCATCACAGGACCTACAGCAGACTCTTACTACTGCTGATGTGAAAGTGCATGCCTCTACAAGTAAAGAGACTGAACAACTTCAACTTGTATGGGAGGTGTGCAAGAAGGAAACCTTTGCACTATAAAAGAAGCATCAAGACCAGACTGAAGTTTGCCACAGAGAATGTAGGCAAAGACCAGGACTTCTGGAATAATGTTCTTTGGACAGATGAGTTTAAAATTGGACACCAGAACATACATACAGCATTCCAGGAAAAAAAAAAAACAACTCATACCAGCTGTGAAGCATGGAGGTGGAAGGGTCATGGTTTGGATATGCTTTGCTGCAGCAGGACCTGGCCAGCACACCATCATAGAATCCGCCATGAATTCTGCCGTGTATCAGAGGGTGCTCGAGGAACGTGAGACACAACAATGACCTAAAACATACCAGTAAATCCACCAAGGACTGACTGAAAACTAAGAAATGGAGAGTCCTGGAATGGCCAAGTCAGAGCCCAGATCTTAATCCCATTGAGATGCTGTGGGGTAACTTGATACAGGCTGTACATGCAAGAAACTTCTCTCATCTTTAAGAATTCTGCATTGAGGAGTAGGGCAAACTTTCCTCAGACCGATCTCAGAGACTGGTAGAAGAAGTATCTCACTGCAGTTATTTCAGCCAATAAGGGGTAACACTAGCTATTAGGGGGTATGGCGTCCTCACTTTTTCCTCAGTTAGAATACACATTTTATTGATATCTTTTGTTCAATGAATAAATCAAGGTTAATTTTTGTTGTTTACCTGCAGTAAAATCACTTTCTTTTTTGGAAATAAATAAAAACAAGATTAGACATCAATATGTGAGCATTTCTTAATAAAGAACTGAATATTTAATGGGGTGTCCTAATTTTTCCACATGACAGTATAAAAATAATATTACGTTTCCAACTTACAATACTATAAAAACAAAGAAAAACACAGCAGTAGATAAATAAGCAATAAAGTAGTAAATAAAGTACAGTAATCTAGTGAATGGACTATGGTGCAGTTATCTAGTGAATGTACAACACTGCTAAGTGAGGCCTGACATTACATCTCTCCAGACAGTTAGATTGGGGGTGCCATAGGCAAGTTCTGATAGAGTGAAAATGTACATGCTTGAACCATGCATTTTTAGTTTGGTCTGATCATGGTCTTACTCATTCTGCCAGTGTGAGTACTGAAAAACTAAACCATTAAAACTTCACTCGTGGGAGTTCAGCAGCAGCTGTTCAGTCGATAAAAGTTGGTTGAAGCAGACGTGGGGCTTTAGGCTTTCCATCTGAACGTGAACCCATGCCAGCTTGCCCCTATTCTCTTTAGACTCTTAAATTGCCTAACTCAGCATAGCCTGCTTCAGATGGACTCTGCCCTTGGATGCTTGCAGGTGAGAGGGTAAGGGCAGAGAAGCTGAAAGAGAAGCTATATTTATAATTCATCTATAATGAAGCTTGCAATCCGGAAAGGATCTTTTAATTCTATATAATATTAATGTTTTATTCTTTATTTTCCCATCACATAGGTTTTTTTCATATGGTGCACTTTGTCTCATGTTTACTAGCTATCAGGTGAGAGGATTGTGACTGCAAATTATAAGTGTTTAAGGGAGTGAAAGAAACTCAGCCTGACAAATGATAAAGAAACAATGTCCGACCCTAACAAAATCAGACGACTTCTGTGAGGACAAACTTTAAATCTTAATCTACTTTTATAACATAGCAATATACACCATCGAGACATAACTAATATTGTTTATTAATATTAAGTATGTCCCCTTCTGTAGGTGTGCCATTATCTGGCATAATGTTAACAACGTACAATGCATGGGTGCTCCATGGATTGTACTGTCAAGCTAGTTAGATTGGATTGAATATGATCAATTGGGATCTGAAGTATTTAGAGGCTAAGTAAGGGGATTACTTGGTCTGCAACAAAGTTTAGGTAGGGTATACATGCAAAAGTAACATCAACATAACTATGCTGGCTTGCCTTTTTTCCCCATGTAAGAAACGCACATGCATCAGGCTGTCCAAGTGCTGTGAAAGGGAAGTTGATTTAGTAGACCATTTCTACTGCTCTATGGTCCAGTTCTGATGCTTATGTAACCGATCACAGGGGTCAGTAAGGTCACTCTGTGTGGTCCACGGCTACATAAGTCTATATGCGGCAAGCCGTGATGCACTGTGTTGTGAAACGTTTCTGTCATATTTACTATTAATATTTCCAGCAACTTGTCAGTCGACTTGCCTTTATAATTTAGCACTTATTAAAGTTTCTCATTTTGTTTGACCATTTGTCCTGCTTCCAAAACAGTGATTTTAAGAACTGAAGCTTAACTTACTGTCAAGTAACATTGTAATGAGATAATCAATGGTATTCCGCGTACTTCTCAGGGGTTTTAATGTTGTGGCTGATTGATGTATGTTTGGCATAAAACCATATTAATCTGCATGTCCAGGTTGAACGAGTACAATCAAAAGTTATTCAAAACTTCAAAAAGACAATTTAAAGCCAAGGCTGGCCAGCTTGGAGGCATCTGGCTGGCATCTATCTGGCTTTTTTAAGACATGTGTTGAAAAGTGTGGGTTTTTAATTAAATAGTGTATATTTATGGTTGTTTATGGTTTTTTTTTTTTTGCTGCTGGGAAATCTGTCTATTGAATAAAAGGACATTTTCTAATGCTATATCACCTTCCCAATGCAAGTCAGATGTATGGGAAGCAGGGAGTTTGGCCTACTTTTTCATGAGGAGTCAGTGTTAAGTAAATCCAAATCCCAGGTTGATCAAAATGTTCAATCTTGTTGAAATGGTGGTACACCAAGCTATTAATGTCATAGTTTCTTCGACGAAGGCAGATAAGTAATGACCCCAGTTTCCCCACTGCTTCGGTCCAGTAACTCTCACATTGTTATCTTGGGTTCAGTCGGCCACTTCTTCCCAAGGACATTGCCTCACAATTCTCAAAATTCCTTGCACTTCTGATGAATGGCTTTAAATGATTGAGTTTTCCTGCCTACCAGAGAACTCCATTATTCTTCATTTTGTCTGCCTCTGTTTTGGCCACAAACACTGTTATGCTATAACATCTTTGTGCAATAGTCATGTTTAAAAGTGTCACAGGCAGGGTTCTGCTGTAACAGAAAAAGAGATGGAGCCGGAAGTGCTAAGGCTTAGTTTGGGCAGTATCTGTAGATGGAAAGACAGGAGAGAGGAAGCAGTTAGGCAGGCAGGCTGTGGCTCTTAATTCCTCCAGTGTCCCAGTAAAAGGTCTTGCTCTTTGGAAGTCGGTAATGAGCTCACTGGAGACTTGGCTGGGAATTTGCGCTCTTGCCCTTGCCCCAGATAGTATGAACCATTCTGGAACCATGCTGCAATGCCCAGGCATGTTTGGGGGAGACATCCACACACTTTTTGCATATTCATAAATCAATTGCTGGAGAGATAGGGGAAAACTTGATCCTGATGCGTAGGCAGAATATTATGCAGAGATAGACTAATTATTATTTAGGTAAGAGTTTCAACATTTCCATCTATCATTAGGGTTGTTTTGGATTTGTTTTTCCTTTTTTTAGAATGCCTTGATTGGATGCCTTTTTGTGAAACAGCAAGTGCACGTTCCCTAAATAAGAGTATTTGCAATTGCTTATACATAAGTGATGTATTCTGCTGTGCATGTGTCTGTTGAATTGGGGGACTTTAGCTCTTTATTATTTGAGAGCCAACTATTGGAGATGAATGCTGTGTGTGTTTGAGCACCCCTAAAACAGACAAGTAGATTCAAGCAATTAAAAAAAACACACGCTTCCTAATGTCGCTTATGTTTAACTGTTTGTTTGTATGTGTTTATGAGCCATGCTAATTTTATTTTTTTTTATGTACCAGATGAAACAGTTTGTGTGCTAGTTTTGAAATTCACCTTTAAAAGACAGTCACTGTACCTGTTCATAATGCAGTTTCAGCCCTAATCTTTTATTTAAAAAGGCAGAGTAAAGTGGCTAACACCTTGGCATTATTTCTTTTTAAGAATTAATAGCCAAGGCGACTCCCTATGCAACACTGATTCTAAAACTAATTTGCTCTGCTGGACAACTTTTTAAAGATCATTTTGGATGTTAAATGAACTGATGATCGTACTAAGTTTATCTACTTCTTTTTGTTTCGACTGCTTCCGTTTAGTGGTCACCACAGCAGATCATCTGTTTCCATTTTTTATGGCCCTCTGCATTTTCCTCATTCATACCAACCATCTGCATGTCTTCTCTCACCACATCCATAAACCTGCTCTTTGGCCTTCCTCTTTCCAGGCAGCTCCATCCCAAACATCATTTTCTTTGTCTCTCCACTTTATGTGTTCAATGCAGTGCAATCTTGCTTCTCTAACTTTGTAATACATTGCTATAAATTCCATTCAACCTTTTAGCATTTTCGGGATGCATAGAGATAGATGCTGAATTTATAGACAGATGTCTCAAAATTGTCTTGGTGGAAAGAATGGTTCATAATCCCCATAATATTGTATACAATGATCATTATGCATTATGAGGAGAGGGTCAAGTCAAGTAGGATTTTATTTTTCGTTTAGTAAACATACACTATAACAAATAAATACAATATGTACAATGCAATTTTCACAGTACTGATATCAGAAATCTGCTATATGGAAATAAGTAAACTAATAAATCATGTTATGTTTTATTGTTTGCTGTCGAAATCCAGACTAGTTGCAGTGTGATGTGTTATTTTGCAAGGCAAGTATATATAGCAATATAATTGCAATATGGGATTGTGAATACTTGACTACCCTAAGCCTAGGATGGTGCCTTACCTACCTCTCGAGCCCAGCTTGGCTCCTTTCCCCCACATTACATGCTATCTCTTAGAGCCAGGTCGGAGGCTAATGGCAGAGCATAACCCCACTGCTGCAGCAACCACTGGAGCCTGGGGAAACTAGGGGGAAAGGAAGAGATGATTAGAAGATGGAGGGGGGGTTGAGGGGGGCTCTCCTGTCCTTGCCTGCCACAAAGAAACTCCCTTGAGTGCACCCCCCTTTGCTTGGCAGGGTAGGAGGTGATGAATGCGCATTGTGTTCAGCTGCAAGACAATTAAAAGCACAGTGAGCAGATGTCTTCAGTCAGGCACTGCCTTCGCTAGCACTTAGCAGAGGTGAGGGGATCGACAAGTCAGTGGGATCTGGAACTTGCATCACATTTGCTCTATATAAATAGCTTTTTTTGCAACGTGATAACCTGGAGTACGGTATACAACTGTTTGAACAATTTGTCGGCAGAATTGTTGTCAAATAAAGTGGTTCTGAAAAATACATTCAAATTGTAAAAAAAATTTAAAACAAAGCTTAAAAAAAAATATTTGCATGTGCATTGTCTAAAACATTTTACAATATAGCTTTTTGAGAAGGGTCTGCTATATATGTATATTTTGATCTTTGAATGATACTCTCTTATTTAAAAGTATTGTAGGGCTGCCAGAATAATTAAAGACAAATTTTATTTTGTTGAATCGCACACTAGAACTGATTCCTGAGGAATAAATGTGCATAAAAGCACATTTTAATGCACAAATTATTTAATGATTACCAGGTAGAAGTACATGTCATAGCTAAGCATAAACAAGCAAAATTGCAATCGATTTGGCTTTGGAGTTGTATTGGGCTGTCACAAATTAATATATATGCAATATAAAAAGGAATTTCCACATTCCAAATTTCTACATTTTAGACATTAAATCTGGATAGAAGGATGACTTTCCTCTGATTTTATAGCAGCCACAGTCACAAAGACTGATTCAAAATCAGCACTTCTACTTCTTGGCAGTTTATACATATAGACCCTGTTGTCTAAAAAGGCTGCCCACACTGTTCACCCACACATTGAGTTTTTATTATAAAATGAGGTTGTAAGATTAGGCTCCTCTTGTTTAATATTCTGAAAGTGTCTTTAAAATTTTAATTCCTCAGAATAAGAAAAAAGATTTTCATTTGATTTCCCATCTGAAGCCGAGTGCATTATGTAGGAAAAGCATTTTAAACAATTTTTTATAAGTGTCCTTAAGTTTATTTTTTTTTATATAAAAACTTATGATGCTTTTTAAGAAGTTTTATCATGGCTTCAAGGACTAACAACCTGGTATAACCTATCACTGGCCATCAATTTAGCAATATTTTAACATTATTAAAATATATACATTAAAAGGTATATAAAATAACATTGCTTTTGAACATTTGGCCTATGTTTTGAGTCTGCAGTATTTAACAAGGCAGTAATAGACTAATAACAGTTTTTACATCAGTGTAGCTGTAACTGCAGCCGATTAAGTCATTATGTTAATAAAATAAATGCCAGTTTAAGTGGTTAAACTGTGATGCCGTGCTTAAATTAGGACCCCTGGTGTACTTCCCATTCACATTCATTTGTGCATGAAATCTGATCACCTCCTCGAGTAATACTTTAAGAGAAACAAAAGCAGTGAAGAGGGGAAAAAAGTCCTGCTTCTTTAATCACCCATAAGCCCAGATCTTTTCTCAAATATTTATTTTGTAATACCTATATCTATACTGAGCCTCCAGGAAAAGACAGCTTTGTAGCTCTGAATAACTGAGAGATGGTTTTGCTGCTGGTCATTTTCTTGAGGACATTTTTAGGAAATATATTGCAAGTAGAGGCATCCTTTTTATCCCTGTTTTTTTTTTCCAGTTTATTTAGTTAGGCTGGCAGAGGGTAGCAGGTAGTGTTTAAGTTTGATGGAGGGGTTATTAGTTAAAGCTTCTGTGCTTTCAGTAGCCTTAATTTGGGATAATGCACTTGTCCTTCAACTGGAGAGCCCTGCTTGCCACACCAACTGAATTCAGCAAACGCAGATGAGCTAAGAGATTTGCCCTTGCACAGAGTAGTCTGTGTATTAGTGAACTTATGATTGCTTTCTTTCTCTCTCTCTCTCTCTCTCTCTCTCTCTCTCTCTCTCTCCCCCTCTCTCTCTCTTTATCCCTTAGCATTTACAATGTATTTTGTTGACTTCTTGGCATTATGGAGAACAGTGTTGTATGACATTTTTTTTTTTGGAGAATGCATTGCAACCAGAGCTTGTCTGACAAACAGACAAGTGACATTATCTAACTTAAGGGACATTGTGTTTGTATCAAGTACAGGAAGCGCTTGAAAAAAATAAACAAGCTGGGAAGCTGGGTAATTTTGGTTTAGTTCAGGATATATTTGATATTGGCCACACTTCAGCATCTCATAATTTTATGGCATTTTGT
Organism: Hepsetus odoe; assembly: GCA_017165825.1. Lineage (NCBI taxonomy): Eukaryota > Metazoa > Chordata > Actinopteri > Characiformes > Hepsetidae > Hepsetus > Hepsetus odoe. The sequence goes on from CM029388.1 coordinate 21,476,480, forward strand.
TTGTCCCTAGGTGAAAAATCCACTTTCTTCAGTTTCAAATTTTTTCTGGCATAACTCATATAGTTTAAGAATTGCATTGGCTTAAAATTTAATTGATTTTTCCTCTGTTCGCAGTACTGCTTGGTTGGCCATTTTAAGTGAAAGTGACTTTGTCATTGTGAAAACAGCACAGCACATAGTGAAACACAACAAAATGAAACCTCTACGTTTAGCACAAACACACACACACACACATGCAGCAGTGGGCAATCACATCCCACAGTCCCATATCCCGTGCCCAGGGAGCAATAATGGGGATGGTACCTTGTTCAAGGGGACTTCAGGGCAAGTAAGGGCACTAAATCATTTGCTTAACCTGTTATCAATGTAAAGTGCCTTGGGGCAACTTTGTTGTAAAAGGCGCTATACAAGAATAAATTGAATTGAATTGAATTGAATTAAATCAACGTTAATTTTCATTTTGTCCAAGGAGCAAACAAACTTTCAAAATGCTTAAATTCTGAGATAGTCAAGCATACACCAGAATGACCCAACTGTAAATACTTGATCTTGTTCAGGAGCTCACAGAGGGTGAGAAAGTAAGACAACAATGCAGACATAAAGAGCAAGGGGAGCACATACTGGTGCCTATATGGTTTGCTCAAAAGACTGCCAAAGTTTATTTCAGGTAACCTTTCTGAGCTGTGACAAACAGCCTGCCCATAAAGCAAGCGCAGTGGCCCATTGGTTTATTTTCTGCACGGACACTAGGTTGGCCCAATCATCTCTGACTAGACCCCACACCTTCTCTGCTTTCTATTTCTTGCATCAGTAGAGGTGGCTCAGAATCAGAAATCTTTGGATCAAGGAGGGCATAAAAAGCACAAGGGAGGTGCAGAGCAGTACTTGGACAACAAAATATAATAAGTAAATAAATAAAAATCTTGTGTAGCTGGATGTGCAACCTCTTCAGTAGAAGTGTCTGCAATTTTATGACAATGATGGTGATTAATTCACTAGTTCCTCAATGAAGTTCTATGTATCTATCTATTAATCTATCGATCTATCTATTTCCATCCATCCATTCATATATCCGTTATCTAATTAGTCTGGAATCAAACAGTTAAGCATCCCTAAAACAATCGCTGAAACAAAATCAATGCTAGTTCTGTGGACCGGAAAAATGCTCACAGGACTTAAACATTTAAACTGTGTCTGAGAGCTGGCACTTGGCTCTGATCACATGTAAAGAATTTGACTAGGGGAGTCGGTCTGCTGGGTTGCCACTGAAATCCCAAAATGAACAGTGTGGTTTAGACAACACTTTGAACTTGAGAAGAGCTGTTTGGCTTGAATTAATGAGTGTGCTTGACACAAATTTAATTGAAACATATTTTTTTTTGAGAGAAGATCTGCAGACTAAATGAAAATATCTCAAAGTTTTTTTATTTTTTTATTTAAGAGTTGGATTAATTGGGTTGTTAAACTTTTTTTGGACAAGGGATTGTGTTACAATTCATGAGTGTGTCTCACTCTGTACTTGTGGTCTTGATTTACATATACAGCAAGTAAAATATTCATGCAAATAATCTAGTAAATCATCAAAACTTCATTCAAACCACAGATGTTCCTGATAAATGTTCTGTCTTCTGACAAATCTGCATTTGCTCAGTCTGACAAATATACAGATTTTCTTGCTGTTGAAATTATGCTTTGCTATGCTGTTATCGGGCTATGAATTGTTTTGTCCTATTGCAAATCATTTTGCAAATGCAGCATGTGTCACTGTTACAGTAACATACTATTTTGTGTAACCTTGTGTGTGTGGGTGTGAGTATAAGTAGACTGACTTTGTGGACATCTGTTTGTGCTGCTAATACAGCTAGCTTGGCTAGCGTTCAGAACGAAGAGTGATGAGTGTTAAGCACCAGGCTTTTCATCAAGGCAACGAGTGCTTTGAGGAATGCCTTATCAACACAATCCAGTGCTCTGATTGGCTGACACTGATCTATGAGCCATTGGTTTTACTCATCGTCTGTGGAAATGGATATGGAAATGCCACTGCAGGCAAAAAAGAACCCGTAAAATATAAGATTGTGTTGTGAATGAAGATTGAAGAGCTTAACAAAACTAAACAACTCATTTAAATTCAGATCATTTATTTAAATCAGAAGCTTACCATAGAGATGTCTTCAAATACTTTTAAGGAAACCTGAGGACAGGACGACGCTATTTAGTGCACACACAAAATAGCGCACCTGTGTGTGTGTGTGTGTGTGTGTGTGTGTGTGTGTGTGTCTGTGTCTGTGTGTTTATAGGACCACTCAAAAAAAGGAAATAGATTTGTGACATTTGTAAGAGATGCAACAGAAGAGCACTGTGCTGTTGTAGACTTGTTGTAGAATGAAAATAAATGGTTTCAGACTTTTAGGATGTTATTGTTATTATGTTCCATGAGCTCTACACAAAGAAATTACAGTATTTGTGCTAGTTTTGAACAGCAGCCTTACAAATCCCTGCATAAACAGAAACAAAGTTAAGGCAATGAGAGGAGGACAGGATGTAAATAAAGGTTAAGGAGAAGTCAAGTTCATCGATCATGGTGGAGGATCACATCCATGTTACACAGGTCTGACCACCCGGCAGATTTCTGCTAATGTAATCATAATGAGCAGAACGGATTCTTCTCTCGAAATTAACAAGTGGATTTATAACTTTGTGTCCAACTTAAGCCACCTAATGGATGTCCTAATTAAGACAGAGCAATAAAGACTGGCAGAGTACAGTGGTCACAGGGGGTTGTGTGGGGTATGGAGGGATGAGGAGGAGGTAGACTGTTGAGAAATGAAAAAGCAAGACATGTTCAATTTTTGTTTTTATTACTTTCTTGGCTCTCATGGCTTCACTTTGAGGGTTTAGATGCAGCTAAATTGCCCCCTGCAGGTACAAGTTAGCAGTGCAGGGTTGATTTAGAAGCTTGTCCTCAGGTTTCCTTAAAAGTATTTGAGTCCATTGGTTTCTGGGCTTAGGGACCTTCAGGTGACTCTCCAGGCTGTCATTAGAAAGCCGTGTTAAATGATTGGAAGCAGTTCAGAACATTCCTATTCCTCATGACTTACCCCAACTTGTTATAAATGCAGATTATCCAAAAGATTTAAATGCTTATTTCTTAGTCATTTCTTAGTCATTTCTACTTGCCTAGTGAAAAAGATGTTCAAGAATAATCCTATGTACACATTTAGTCAATAGTATTGGCCAACATTGAAGTCCTGCTGACGTATTTCACTGTTTACTGATATTTAATGGTTTTACATCAAGCTCTCTGAAGAAATGAAAAATCATTCACTGTGTAGCTTGCATTAACAATAAAACAATCTCTAACAGATTGCACTAAGACTTGGGAACCTTCATCAACACAATATTACAATATTTAACATTATCGTTTGCCTTTCATTTATGTTAAAAACAATTACTGAACTTGTACATTTCACATGTGCTGACATTTCACAGTTATGCTGATTGTCTTATCAGTGAGTAAAGCATATTTTGCCTAAAGTTACTAAATACTGCAGTTTGGTTACTGTACGTTTCTTAAATTGCTTACTCCTAAATGGCTTGTCCTACCATTCCTTGTGCTTCTTCGTGCTAGCTATATTGATAAATGTATATATGATAGTGCTTAGACTATAAAGAAACATTAGACATAGGTACTAGAAATGTTGTCTACATTTTTTGAGGCTACCATTTTATGCAATGAATAAAAATCCAGATGTATAACAATCTAAATTATTTTATATTTAATTCAACTTTGGCTGTTTCTGCATCAGTGTCAACTTCACCCACTCTCAAACAACCTCATGACTCAAGTCAAGTCAAATTTATTTATGCATAGTTTTTGAAAATTGACGATGATGCATAGCAGCTTTGAATTCTTTACATTTTCAAATGGGGGCAGCGGTGGCCTAGTGGTTAGGGAGTTTGGGGGTTCGAACCCCTTCCTGGTGGGTTGCCCTGAGGTACCCTTGAGCAAGGTGCAGTCCCCGTTGGTTCACTCCTCCCTGCGATAGGCTGGCGACCTGTCCAGGGTGTGTCCCCGTCCTTCGCCCTGTGTGAGCTGGGATGGACCAGCACCCCCCGTGACCCTAATTAGGACAAGCGGCCCAGAAAATGACTGACTGGCTGACTGACATTTTCAAATGGGCGATTGCAAAAACGTTCAGCAAAAGAGAGCTTTGTATTCAGTTGTGTCGTCAGTTTCACTTATCAAATATCAAACACAGGAAGAGTACTCATGTACACAATCACACCAATAATAGGAAAAATAGGCTGAATATAATGGAACGCAGTTGACTGTGTGAACCACTATCCATTCATATTGATGGATTCAAGCTTTACTCTTCTCATCTGCATTATAGTCTCCTCTAAGCAGAAAAAGAATATGCTATGCTAGAGATGCATTTATGCAGGAAAATGTGAAGAGGGATTTTTGGACACTCCCTCTGATTGTAAAGCTGTTTATAAACACTGCACGGGATCAAGGTAAAGTTGTAAAAATACATTATATGTGGTAACTCAGATCGGATACCTGGTTTTGGTCAGTATTTTCAGTTACTCACAATTTTATTAAATTAAGTGCTTCTAATAGGATTTCCATGTATTCTATGCAGTGACTGGAGGTTAGCTAAATCTTGAATGAAACATTTTAAAGCTTTAAAAAGTTCAACTACCTTTATCAAGAAAAAAAACCCTTCTCTTTATTCTAATGGTAATTTTCTAATAGTAACCTATGTTTTTTTTTCCTGAAAAGCCATTACTGCTATTTTAAATTCCTGGTGTCTAAGACTTTTGTCTTTAAGACTTTATATATGTTAAAGTGAGGCTGGCAAAGTGAATGATGTCACAGTCTGCCAACACTCTGGCTTTCGTTTTCTATCCACCTTATTCTTGGCTGTGTTACCATGGAAACAATTATGGCTGTTTCTGGTGAAACAGCACCAGTAGCAATAAGATGCTTTTGAGTGGTTAGACATCAGAAGTATGTTCAAACGCGCCTAATGTATGAAGTGTTAATCACTGCGTCTACATTCTTTCTTTGTCTGTTCCTAGCATTGCCTGAAATGTCTTTACAGAGCTCAGGTACATGTAGCATTGCTCATGGCTGTAAGTATTACCAGGCTAAGCTAAATATATAACTTCAATAACAATCTTTTATCATGTCCTGAAAACAAATAGGGACTGAGCCACCGTTGTCTGTACACTTCCCATCACCTGCCAAAAGATGTTGAAGTGAGACAATATTGAGGAAAAAACATGTACTTTAAAAGACCACTGAAAATGCTTCAAATTGATGTTAAACTTTCTGTTTTACACCCTTCCTAGTGCCTGCGCTTCATTTCCTCTCATCATCAGTTCAAGATGCCCTGTCTTACCCTGTCTGATTGCATTCTCACTCTACATTAAACACATCTGTTATAAAAAACCCTCAGCAGATACAACTGTTACAAACTGCAAACAGCACTGACAGGCAGCAACAGTGTCACATGAACCAGAGGAACATTCTTACTCTCAAAGCACCTCAGCTGTGTGGCCACAAGACCACCCTGGTGCCTCTGAACAGGAGCCTCTGACCCTTTGTATTCCTCTTGAAGTAGAGACCAAACTAGGCCTAGTGATGTGACCCAGCATTCAGGGTAAACAAGATATTTATCATCTTCCAAGTAAAAAAAAAAAGGTTGTTTCCCACCTTTAACTAAACATATCCAATCTTGTTGTTTTGGAGACACCAGTACACCTCAGAGGTATTCTTCATAGCCTTATCATCCATTCTTGATAGCAACCAAATAAAGTAACTAAATATTTTACTGTACATCATCCTAAAATCCATCAGTCATTGAAGGTAGAAGTAACATTGTTAGGTTTGCCATTTTGTGTTTACGTTTAAATGTTTCCTTTTCTTATAATAATCTTTTTTTTTTTCAATAACCCATTACAATGGCTCCGTTACATTCTGAGTAAACCTTACAGAATCAAGGGCTGATGTTTATCACTAAATGCTACTAGATTTCCTGAAAGACTACTGTATTTTTCTAAGGCCTGAAAGGTCAGTAGATGTTATATGGATGGATGGATGGATGGATGGATGGATGGATGGATGGATGGATGGAAGCCACAGTGTTTCTGCATAAAGTATTTATGGATCAATTGGGCAAACATTAAGCTCTCCTAAAGTGATGGAAAGGCCAAAGTGTGACAAAAGAAAAGCTCATGATCCAAAACTAACAAACTCATCAGTGATATATAGTGAACCAACAATTTTGTGTTCATTGGTCAAACAACAATGCAGTTTGGTACAGTTTTGCAGAAAAACCATGTGTAACCACATATTAATTGTTTTTTTCTTCAGTTTTCTTTTTCATTTGACAAACTTGTTGGGTTAAAAAAACACTTTGCTCTGTGTAATATCGAAAAGAAATGTCTTCAGTGCATTAGAAAAAAAGAAACTGGCCACACCGTCACAATACTTTTGGAGAGAATTGTATATAAATACTGTTCAAATGTTTTAGTTATTTAAGCAAGTTATTAAAAACAAATCAGAATAATGTGCCTTGCCATACTGGAAATAGTTTTTAAGCAATGATTTGTTGAGGAATGGTTTGAGAAACATTACTTTTTATTCTCCAGAAGGCCTGTTCATACTTCACTTTCAGTTGCATAAATATTTTATTCCTTTTTTTTCTCCTCTTCTACATGTCAAATGTGCAGGCAGCAGTTCAGGCTGGACTGCATTAGCTGAGCAAGGGCTACTTACAGAGGCACTTGGCATTACAGGAGCTGGAGGGTGAGGGTATGGGGAAGTACATGTTGATTCATAATACATGTGTGCCTGCACTCCACTGCGTCCCTTATCCTCTCTTGCGTCTGCTGGACTGCATGGGCTGTTGGAGTGGTACATTAGACATGTGCAGCCCAGTTTCTGAAAACAATTCTGAAAATCATCACCCTCTTGAGATGGTCTCGAACGTTCTGTATATGTATCTCTGAGGGCTTCTTGTTAGACAGGACGAGAAAGTTCTGCTTTGTTATTATTTAAAACAGTTATGGAAGATGGGTTTTGCATCTGGAGCGAGTGTGAACAGAAGGCGTTGGAGCCGAGGACTCTTAAGCAGCTAGAGGATTTGGCTCTGAATTCTGTTAGCACCTCTTCGATTTGTCAAAAGGTGAAAACTATGTTGTTTGCTCTCTGGAGTAAACTGAGGTTCTCGGATTTCACAAGACAGTACTTAGGATTTCACTACTGTATAAATAAGAGTTAATAATCTGTTGTTCACAGGTGGCTCATGACATGATATGCAAATTCATTTGACACTATTGACTCACGTTAATATCAGCATTAAAGCAGATTACATATATTGATATTGCATTACATAATCCAATGAAAAGAATAAATAAAATCTAGCATGTTAAATGTGGATGCATTAATGCCAGTAAGCATTAATCCATCCACGTAAAAAAGCATGTACATATATTATGCATGCCGAAAAAATCCATTCATTATTAAATTATTAAATGCTATAAGCCTTCGTCTTTTCTTTTTTTAGGAAACACTAGCTCTCCTTTACTCTAAATATATATATATATACATATGCATTATATATATATACATATACATTATATATACATATACATTATATATATATAATGTATATGAATAGGGCCCTATATATATGTATATGTATAAAGAATTAACCAATGCAATCTTCCTAAACTTTCTCCTGTTAAGTAACTATTTTAAAGATTTGATTTAAATCTATTATAAAAGCATTTTAAGCATCACATGTGATGGAGAGGAACAAATGGGCTGGAAATGCATAAATAGATGTTGGACTTCTTAAATTATGCACTTGCAGATAATTTTAGCTATTTATTCAGTGTCAGGAAGGATGAAGGGAAGGGTTAGCTTGCCCGCCAAACTCACAGGAGACAAGAGGTAAGCTCAACCTAGGTAAGAAACCAATAGCATGCTTTTAAACATGAGCCATCAGTTATCCACATACCATTGTTACATAAAGATAAACAACCTTCAACTCTGCTGTCGTAATCATGTGCAGTGCAGTTTGTTTCCTGGTATGTATAGCATGTTTGTATTTTGCATAAGTGATGATTTGAATTAACAGGCATTGTTAGAGGGAGATAGGGCCCTATTCAGCTCCTTGAATGGGTGTACTGAGTTATTTAGAGAGAATGAATATCATAGAGAGCATCTAGTTAAGGGCAACAGGAAATGTGTATCTGAAAACCTGTTTAATTGTGGGACCATTGGGGTGGGAAATTAAACAGCTCAATATGAGAAACACTTTTTATTGCACTAAACTAATCCACTGATATTGAAGAAATTGGAATAATCCTAAAGGTATTACACATTAACAGGAACTTCATTGTGCACTCATTCCTATGTAAGTGCTTCAGAGGTTATAAATAACTACAGTGGGCATAAAGGGTACATTTTGCTCTGAATTCATACTTGACACTTAACTATGCTGGCATGTTCATTTTCCTCCATTGAAAATGGGGGGCCAGTAAATCATACGCATTTATGTGTAATTGGTTCGAAGTATATCTTATAATAATCATTATCATAAAGTATTATTAATACAGCACGTTATTGACATAGTAAACATAAACTTTTTATTTCATGTATATGCTTGTTACATGTTGCTTAAATTAATTTCACAGTCATTTTTTATTAAATTATTTCAATTTATAATGTAGAAGAAGTCATCCAACTGTTAGCCAGAAAATTATTTGTGCAGAGAATTACTAATTTTCTCATTATAGTGACATCTGTCAATGATATATATGTGTCTATGTGTGAGATCTGAGAAACTTTGATAAGGTCCTAACTGCTTATTGTAAGTGTCCTGTTGACCTTTGTGGTGGAGTGTTCTGCAATGGACACACATGACCATGGAGCAAAGGGAAAAGATGAAGCTTTGTACTGATTAATCACATTTTTTTTTCATATGTTCGAGAGAATTATACCAGGATTACTATAGGAAGTAAGCCAATGGAAAACAAGGTGATTCTCTGGGCAAAGTCTATTAGGAAGTCTTGAATTTTATATGTGGAAGTTACACATATACAGTACTGTGCAAAAGTTTGTGGTGAAAATGCCAAACAAAGAATGCTTTAGAAATATAAATAATGATTGTTTATTTTTAATAATTTACAAATGCAAAGTGAGCTAACAAAAGAAAAATCTAAAATCAAATCAATATCTGGTGTTGCTACCTTTTGCCTTCAAACCAGCATCAGTTCTTCTAGGTACACTTGCACAAAGTCGGGGATTCTTTAGGATTATAGTCGGTGTCTGATCAACCAGTTTTACCAAACAGGTGCTGATGATCATCAATGTCACATGGAGGTTGAAACACAGTCATGTTTGGAACAACCTACCAGATGAGTTCCTTCAAAAACTGTGTGCAAGTGTACCTAGAAGAACTGATGCTGTTTTGAAGGCAAAGGGTGGTCACACCAAATATTGATTTGATTTAGATTCTCTTTTGTTCATTCACTGCATTTTGTTGACTGATGAAAATAAATGATTAACACTTCCATTTCTGAAAGCACTCTTTGTTTACATCATTTTTTCACACCTGCCTAAAACCTTTGCACAGTACTTTACATATACACATCATGTAGCAGGGAGCAGGAATGGGGATTGTACCTTGCTTTAGGGTCCCTCAGGAAACCAGGTTTCAAATCCACAATCTTTTGATCCTGGGCCAAAGTCCCTGTCCACTAGGCCACCGCTGTAAAGGAATTCACCAGATTGATCATGAATGATTTAAAGAACAAACAAAGAGTTTAGAGTATTGATTTGACCTCTAGATTTCATTCCATTCCATTATGATTTCCATAAAATGAGAACAGTCCTCAATTTTCATAAAAAATATGTACTAAGAACATCAACAGTTACATGTTACTGCAGCTTTGTCCTTGCTGAAATATCAGCTATTGGTGAATGACAGTTCTTCATGGAGTGCTGTCTGGGGGAGCCGAGATCTTGGGTGTTCAGGTTAGGCTTGCAACACCACTGACATAATACAGATTCCTTGAATCGTGTAAAGATACTATGTACTGTAGAGGGAAAAATATGCTTTTTTTTAATCAAATCATTACATTCACTTTTGAATGTACATTCACTTTTTTACATTCACCCATCCAAACTTTTTTAAGAATGCGTTGCAGGCCTGCAGGAGATTATGCATGTTAACCAGTGAAATGAAGTTGACCTGATACAATTTTTTTTCATACGGGCTCTTTTATTATGTATTATAAAAGCATACATATATGCAGCCATTGACTGCATATCCTTGACTGTAGCTCCCACATTTGCCCTCTATAAAGCATATGGATTCTTTCCACATTGCCTTAAAAATGGAGCTTTGCTTTTAATTTAAAAATGCAAAAAAATATATATGTATGTGTAATAAATTTTATTTATTTGTTTGTTTGTTTGTTCGTACATGTATTTGTTTATTTTTTGTAGTAACTGATGGATAAATATTTGCAGTTTTTAACATGCTCTGACCGTAATTTTGCTAGTGCTAAAAATAGTAATGTGCTAGCAGTCTGACACAGAAAGGAGATTGGCCTTTTTGATGTGGCATAAGTGTGACCATGTACACTCAAAGGTAGGACAATTCCAAAACACTCTTTGTATTTGCTCTTGCTGTGACCATCTAACCATGTCAGAGCTGACCTTGAAAAAGCAAAAGGAGTGAACTCGCTTTCCACATTCTCACCAAAGAGAGCACGTCTTTCTGTCCTGGACTATCGATCTCTCTCAGGCTTCCTCCGCCTCTCCTCACTTCTTTCCTTTGTCCAATAACCGCTTGGGATCGGCTTGCAGTCGGGAAGCCAAACACCCCAGGTTGTTTGATCCCTTGCTCTACGGGGGATAGACAGAGAATGTGTGAGCATGTGTGTGCGTATATGTGCTTCAAAATTGTGCCATTTCAGAGACAGATCTGTATCTGAGGGAAAAGATTGAGAACTTAAATACAAATTTTGCAGCTGCAAAGCATTGAATGTTGAAAAGAGAAGTGTGGTCTCCAGAGACATGTGGTCAAAGGCTGAGTGCTGATATGTCCGGCGGCCCCTCTAGGGGCAAGTATGCATGGTCCCTCCAGGCCCAGCAACATAACCTTTCTGCTGAACCAGATCACACTCACCTTGCCCTGGGATGTTTTTCTTTCAAGCCATTCCTGCCATTGCATTGATTACATTGGCAGCTCAAAGCCCAATCGAGCTTGGCATTGAGGTACTCTCAACAGGAGGGCTCTTTTTTCATTCCTCACCCAGCATCTCTAATGAGATTAGAGATAACTTGTGTAGGAGAAGTGTCATTCCTGCACATTTGCTGTAAATGTTGAAGTGCATTAGCTGTGAACTTGTCTCTGAGCTTTGGGAACATACTGCACAGCAAAGCTACTGCCTTGTTCAGTTTACTGCTAATGACAGCAAATGGGCATTACATTATAGAACTGCTGTTTTGTCATTTTTGGAGGTTCTCTGCTTAATATGAAGGCATGAAAGTTAATAGTGCATTGTGGCAAGACATTAAGGTGATGTGGTTTATTTGTTTGAGGGGCTAATGATTGTTCATAATAGTTTTAATCTGAATTATAATTACGCCTTTAAAAAGATATATTCTCATTAGCATGTCTGTCGCAAATGCTTTTATGGCATACATGCTTGCACTTGCAATGGATATGATTAAATGTCTATAGATAAAGCCATGGTAATGAATCGAGCTGGGCAAGATGAATGTGTTGGAAGCGTAATGGCATGAGGACAGTAATTGGATGCATTTTTTGTGCTTAACAATTGCCGCATCATACATAGAGGCCTATTACAGCAGATTTGCCTATGAGGTCACCTGCAGTGACACAGAAACAAACAAATTCCTGAATAACTGAGGAAGCCACTTCTGCCCGCTCCCCCTCACCGGGAAATAATCAGTCTAATTCCAACCAGCAACACTAGCTGCCATTTCTGTATTTCCTGCCTCCACCTGGGACTTTCATCAGCCTTTGCTTAATTACCTCAAAGAGACTGTCAATCTCCCCTAATTATAACCTTATTCCCTCTTTTCCATTCTGCAACATGAGAGGCATTGAATCAAGCATCGAATCTTGCCTCCACTGCTATCTCGGCAAACTGCACTCTAAATGAATCTTAATATATGAAGCGGTGTCTGATTTATTTATTTTTTACTTCATATCACCACTTTTGCTCTTTGTAGTAGGTATCAGGCAGGGTATATGCACTATTCAGGAGGTTGGGGCAGCAGGAGAGGAAATGATTGGGGATGGGGCAGGGGGTGTAATAGGTAGGAAGCAAGAAGTGTGCAGGATAATGACACGTCCTGCCGCTCTGTAGCGGCCCCGCTTGCTGTCAAAAGGGCTCACATGGTGCCTGCCCACACTAGAAGTGCATGGGCACACAACTGCATACACACACACACACAAAATGCCCAGCTGCTCCTGTCAAGGATAATGGATGAATTGAATGGATATATGGAGAACATGGCAGACATGAAACAGTGACAGAGATGACAACAACCACTGCATTCATTTCTATGATTCTTTCAGTTTTATTTAGCACCCAGGCACCTTGGGGAGCCCAAGGCGCAGAATGTTACTAAACTCATTTATAAAAAAAAATTTTTTTAAATTAAAGCTATGACACAATGCTAATACATAAAGTATTCAGCATTATTGATAAGCATCATAACCCTTATAACTTGGGGATTGGACTGGCTGAAAATCTGCAAAGTTATAATTAGATCATAATTTCCAGTTTGGGTGACTACTAGCTCATCTGGGAATTTTCTTGTAAACTCTGAAACAACCAATGTTTTGGGCAGATGGTCATGGTAGATGGTGCTCTGCTTTGACTGAGCACATCTGGGCTCATGAGGTGTGTACCGAGTGTACAGGTGTGCTTCATAGGGGTCTGGCTATGTAAGCCCAGTTCTTTGAGTTTTGTTATGTTCAGTATGGTAAATAAAGTCAAGAATCTGACTCCCGGCTATGCATCTATGTCCTACCCACAGCGTTACAGACAATTTTTTATTATTTTCTTTTTCATAAGATTTTCTTAATGGAAGCAGATTTATACCATTTTCTTATTGGAAGCAGAATCAGGTTTGTATTTTGAAGGATGGAAGACAACAAGGAAAGCTAAAAGTAGATCAAAACTATACAATTGTCTCATTAATTTTACAGTCACCAAGTTTCCTAGATGAGCAACTACTAAACAGTTGTATTCCTTCTTATTTTATTCTTTCATTGTGTTATTCATCCAAAGGGCTTGATCAGTTTAAAACGTGTTGGCATAAGGTTCCAGCAAAGGTGGAACACAGGAAAAGATAACAAAAAAGTGGGGGCATAACAAGAAAGAGAAAGTGTGAGAGAGAAAGAGAGATTGTTAATGAAGATGACATCCTGAGAGCATGGCGCTGTTGCCGCTGTTTGAGCCATCAGAGAATAATATCCTGCTGAGCACACACATAATTTATTACTGCTATTTAATCGCCTCTTCAAATGAGTTCCATTGGAGCTCATTAGCCACTTTGATGAAGATTGGTCCAGACAATGAAAATGCAGAGAGTGGCAAGTCAGAGAGAAACAGAGAACTTATAGAGCAGAATGAGGACTCGACTGCTGTATGAATGCTGCTGTATGAGGTTGATGATGGAGGGCTTTGCACACATATTGTCTCATTGAAAGTTTGTGGCTCTATCAGCTTGCAGAGAGTGCTAAGTTTTTTGCATTCCAAATAGCAGAACTGATTTATGGAACTTTCACTTAACACATTTATTGTAAATGTAAAGCATATAAAACCTGTCCCATTTAAAAAAATCATTTATTTATTCATTCATTTATTTCTAGGATAGGTATGCAGACAGAACTTCCTAATGACAAGGGCTCAGGTATAAGGTATAGAACTTGCAAAAATGAAAAGAAGCAGTGATCTTTTCATCACATCACAGGACAGAGACAGATTACTCAGTTTAGGTACCATCCCTGTCACTGCTCCCTGGGCACTTTCACACGTGCCCCCTGTTGCACGTGTGTGTTTCGGTGAAACGCAGAGGTTGAATTTCGTTGTGTTGGGCTGTGCTGTGCTGCGTTTCATAATGACAAGGGTTGTCACTTTCACTTTCATAAGATGCTTACTGACAATAAAAAACCTTTGAAACCTTTTTGGAATTTTTCTCAGGTGCCTAAAACTTCCTAAAAGCAATGAACTGAAAACGCTGCTGAACCACTGCTTTAGTGGCTCAATTTTAGTATTACCTACCATACTAACAAAGGCAATTTAGCTTTGGCTGACCTAAAATGCTGAGCATTTCTGTTGTTCCCCTCTGTCTTCAGGTATCTTATAAACCTCTTATTGCTGGACCTTTTCTCATCTCTGCTCTCTTTTCTGCTCCTATTTCTGCAGTCACTGAGCAGTGCAGTGACATGAAAGTCATGAATCTGATTGGTTCTCTTGTGTGCAGTTGAAATGTTGATTGTCTCAAAAATAAAACTCTATAGATTCAAATTAGTGTTTGGAATTTTGGTTTTCAAGAAAAAAATACATAAACCGTGGTATTGTTCATGTTAATACATATTGTAATGTTCATGGAATAAGGATGCATTAACAATGCAGTTTTACCAAAAATGTTTGATAGAATCGTAATCCAGCCAGTAGGGATGCACAAGCCAGTGTGTTTCTTTGTGCCGATCTCAAGCCTGGGTAAATGGGGAGGGTTATGTCAGGAAGGGCATCCGGTGTAAAACTTGGCCGAAACAATACGTGGACATTGATACAGAATTCCATACCAGATTGGTCGAGGTCTGGGTTTACAACGACCACCACCGGTGCTGATAGCCTACAGAGTGCTGGTGGAAATTGGACTACTGTTGGCCAAAGGAGTAGAAGAAGAAGAGGAGGAAGGCATGTCCTGAGGGAGGATGAGGGAAAGAAGGGGAGGAGAGTTAAAGAGAGAGGGAGGGACTTTGAATGTTGGCAGCATGACTGGTAAAGGTAGAGAATTAGCTGATATGATGGAGAGAAGGAAGGTTGACATTTTGTGTGTGCAAGAGACTAGATGGAAGGGTAGTAAGGCCAGGTGTATTGGAGGAGGGTTTAAACTGTTCTACCATGGTGTGGGTAGAAGGAGGAATGGAGTAGGTGTTATCCTGAAGGAAGAGTATGTGGAGAGTGTTTTCGAGGTGAAGAGGGATGGTGATGAGTTTGAAGCTGGAAGTGGAAGGTGTGATAATGAATGTTGTTAGTGCTTATGCTCCACAAGTTGGTTGTGAGATGGAAGAGAAAGAAGAATTTTGGATTGAGTTAGATGAAGTGATTGAGAATGTACCCAGGGGATTGGTGATTGGTGCAGATTTTAATGTTTTTTAATGGTGCAGATTAAAATGATTTCATCTTGGTGAAGGAACAGAGGTGATGAGGAGGTGATGGGTAGGTATGGTGTCAAGGAGAGGAATGCTGAATGTCAGATGGTTGTAGATTTTGCGAAAAAGGATGGAAATGGCTGTAGTTAATACTTATTTTAAGAAAAGGGAGGAGCACAGGGTGACGTATAAGAGTGGAGGAAGATGCTCACAGGTGGATTATATGCTTTGCAGGAGGGTCTGTCTGAAAGAGATTGGAGACTGCAAAGTAGTCTGATAATGATCTTGGAGGTCAAGAAGAGGAGGAAAGTGAGGGCAGAGTCGAGGATCAAGTGGTGGGAGCTGATGAAGGAGGACTGCAAGATTGAACAGGAGTTAACAAGGCCACTGGAAGGCGTTGGAGAGCTACCGGATTGCTGGGAAACTACTGCAGAAGTGATAAGTCAGACAGCTAGAAATGTACTTGGTGTGACATCTGGAAGGAAGAAGGAGGATAAGTAAACCTGGTGGTGGAACCGAGAAGTACAGGAGTTACATACAGAAGGAGGCAAAAAAGGAGTGGGACAGTCAGAGAGCAGATTCTGACCAGATTGTTTAACACAATCTTGGAGAGTGAGAAGATGCCTGAGGAGTGGAGACGAAGTGTACTGGTACCGATTTTTAAGAATAAGGGTGATGCACAGAGCTGTAGTAACTATAGAGGGATAAAGTTGATCAGCCACAGCATGAAGTTATGGGAAAGAGTCGTGGAAGCGAGGTTAAGAAAAGATGATTATTAGTGAACAGCAGTATGGTTTTATGCCGAGAAAGAGGACTACAGATGTAATGTTTGCTCTGAGGGGGTTGATGGAGAAGTACAGAGAAGATCAGAAGGAGTTGCATTGTACCTTTTTGGACTTGGAGAAAGTATATGACAGGTTTAGTATGAGGAAGTCAGGTGTTACAGAGAAGTATGTGAGAGTAGTTCAGGATATATATGAGGGCAGTGTGACAGTGGTGAGGTCTGCAGTAGGAGTGACAGATGCATTTAAGGTAGAGGTTGGATTACATCAAGGATCAGCGCTGAACCCGTTCTTGTTTGCAATGGTAATGGACAAGGTTAGACAGGAGTCTCCGTGGATGATGATGTTTGCTGATGATATCGTGATCTGCAGTTAGATTAGGAAGCAGCTTGAGGAGAACCTGGAGAGATGGAGATATGCTCTAGAGAAGAGAGGAATGAAAGTGAGTAGGTCAAAGACAGAATACATGAGTGTGAATGAAAGGGAGGAAAGTGGAGTGTGGCGAATAAACCTGTAGACCCCTAAATGGGAGCAGCTGAAAGAAAAAGAAGACGTTTGATAGAACCTTACGGAAGGATATACAGAAAGCACACAGACCTTTTCATAATTTACACTCCTCATGCTCAGCCTTAGTTGATGCCTGTTTGGTGGAGTGATGTTTTTTTTTCTGTTACTCACTTGAATTCCAGCTTATTTCCAGCTTTTCCATGCGTTCGGAGACATTAACAACACTTTAGTGTTGGATCAGAGCAAAGCAGCTGCTGCACTGTGGAACTAAATGTACTTATACTTTTTTTTTTTTCAATCATGGACAGACTTAAAAGTTTAAAGCAGTCAGTAAAAAAACTGCAAGTCTTCTATGTAGTCGGAGACCTTTTAAGTGCTACTCCATTTTTCTCCCTCTCTTTTGCCTTTTTTGCTAAACACTTCCCCATACTTCAGCCTAAGTCAAACACACCATAAATATATAGGGAGGGGATTTTCCAAGCCATCCAAAGACAGATTAATAAAACACAAATAGACGACATATATATATTTTTAATCCTCTGTTCATTAAGCCACACTTTTGCTTTCAATAAGGAAACTGAGAGGGTAGGTTGGTTGTGTGGGATGGTGAAATTAAAAAAGCAGAGGAATTTTCTCCCAGGGCACAGTTAGCTTTTTGCTAAAATCCCAACCCAAGTCAGTAACACCCTGCCATCACTCTGAATCAAGTGGAGGTCACCTACAACAGTAAACAAAACAAAAAGAATATTTAGTCACTATTTAACACAAATCTTCTGACATAAACCGCTTTGCTTTCCAGAAAAAATAAAATATAATTTCTTATCTTCACACCGGGTGAAATTTTGACAGCGAATAAACCAACAAAAATGTTCAAAAGTTACATGAAAATGATTTATTTTTATATAATTTTGTATTATGCAGTAGCATACTACTACTGCTTTTCCTAAAAACGTTTTTCTTCAATCCTGCCACGCGTCAGAATTTTATTGGCAGTCTATATCCTTAGCCATTATCTTTTGAAGCTTCATCTTCGATCATGAGAAAGGAAAAGCTTGTTTGTTTTTAGTTGTTTTCTGCCTTTAATTACTTGCAGAAATCAGTCATGAAATTAGAAATAATCAAATTAAGGATAAATGTTATGGAGTATTATTACCAACACAGTATGTGTTCTTGTTCTTGTTCTTGTATGGCCAAAGAGATTTTCTAAGGCAGTTTTTTGTGGACTAAGGTGGTACTTTTACTGGCAGGCATGGGTCTAATTCTTATTTTAATCAATAAAGAGAAAATCGGTCACTCATTTTCTCAACAGCTTATCCTGAGTAGGCTTGTGGGTGATGATGGAACCTATCCCAGTGCTTATGAGGACAATAAGCAGAATAACACCCTGGACAGGTCAACAGTTGATCTAAAAACAAACAAAATTTTAACAAAATATTATTAGTGATGACAAATCCCCCCCTCCCCACTAATATTCCAAAGCTACAAAGTATATTTACAAGTTATTTACAAACCAAACACCCTCTGGACTTACATTTACATTTATCCAAAACAACTTACAAGCATTCAAGCTGGGGAGCAAAATAGCTTCACATTAACTATAAATGCCACTTGAAATAGCATAAAGTAAAATAGAAAATCATTTAATTATATAAAGTGCTGAATACATGCTGAGCAGGATAAGAAGTGAATGGTGCAAGTTAGGCATGTTAGATTGTTAGGGGTGTTAGAAGAGGAGGTGTTTTCAGAAGAGATGGGAGGAGAGGGATGCCTCTGTTCTGACAGTGTTTGGTAGATCATTCCACCATCAGAAAACCAAGACTTATAATGATAACAATTTGCTGTTTAGCTGCATATTACAGGTTGAAACAACTGAGGGCTCTGGCAGCTGCAATGGTCTGGCAGGAAACCTACTTACCTCCCAAATAAATTTCACTACTGTTTTTGTCACCAAACAAACACCACCTTTATAGCTGCTCCACCCATCAAAACAGCACCAGCATTACTATTTTAAGAGACAGAGAGGCCTTCCAGTAAGCAAGTTAAGCTTAAAGCTTAACGAGAATACAAACTGGGTGTCCTGGGTGTGTTGCTACTATGCATGCTAAAATGCTCTGTAAATGCAAAGAAAACATAAAAAGCACATTGATGTACATAAGGAGCATTGACCAGATAATGTACAAAATGCTCATTGGCTTAAAAAATATGCAAACGAAACACAGGTTGTTCCATTTTAGTCTTTCTAAATGGTCATTGAATTGCATCAGGAAGATGGATTTAGCTAAATTAGAGATACGTTGTAATGGATAATTAGTGCTACAGAGAGTTCACATGAAAAGTGAAGGTGCTGGTATATAGCACATACGCCAGGACAAGGTATAGCTAATGCACAAGTTTTTTTTTATTTCTCTGTATTTATAGTGAAGCACACTGTACATCTTGGCAGTTTCTCATATAATGAGAAAAAAGTGATTAACGTTTTTAGGAGTGCTAGAGACAGAGGCCCATTGGCGCTGTAGTTTCACAGTAATTTCTTTGTTAATTACATCTCAGGGGAGAGATGGGGATGTGGGGGGTGTGAATGCCATGGGCAAGTGTGTGTGTGTGTGTGTATGTGTATATGTTGTCTGTGCGAGTGGAGGAGAAGTTTGTCAAACTGCCACACTTATACACTGACCTGCTTTTCATGCAGACCGTCTGCATCTCCACAGTAACATACATAGTCCCTCTGGTTTGGTGCAGCATCCTCCAGTTATCCTCCATTCTGAGCTTCTGTAATTCTCGCATTACTGCTTTCAACACACACACACACACACACACTAATCATCTACATTTACACACATAGCTATGTGATTTATAGTTTAATGGATGCCTAATCTGTAAACACCACATGTGTCTGAGTTATAATAGCAAACAGGGGAATGGTGGGACAGTGTGGAAGGTGAGAAGTGTACTTCATCACTTTAATCTATTTTCCAAAGCATAAGAGGCACAGGACAACAGCTGGAGTGTCAACCTGTTGGCAGTGTCCTCTATTCCTGCCGTAATAGGCTGAAAGTGCTGACATTCAGCTCAGTGGTTAACATATATTGCAGACAAACTACTGGTTTATTATAAGACCTTGCATAAAGGTTCGCCATTTACCATGAAAACACCTTTGTCCTGTTCTGTAGCTGCTTGCTTTAGTTAAATATTAATTATTTTGAGAATATTCCAAGCTTGTATTAAAAGAATAGCACATTATTTTGGTAAAAGCAATGATAAGAAAAGCAAAATAGACAAACACTAACACAGAGTCATGAATACTTTGTGAATGACTTCATTTAAACATGGTATATTTTCTCTCAAGCTCTAAAACAATGCTTCCTTGATCGCCTTTAATGCCTTTAACAATTTGTTCGTTGATCACCTTTAATTCTTTAAGGTAAGGTGGCTAAAATAATATGCCTAAAAGATTGTGAGGAATCACAATCTGAAGATATTATTATTGTTTTACTTTTATTTTTTTGAATGTCTCTAATACATCTACTGTAGTGTGATGGCCAAAAAATTGCAATGACAATAGTGTTGCTTTTGGGTAAAAACTAGTGTAGTCTTTTAATTTGAAACAACACTTTGCACTTTGTATATTTGTGCCTCTATTCACACCGACATAGATCTTTCATTATAGATTATTATTTGATGAACCTGTAGATTATTTTGATCATTTATTCAGTAGTAAAGGTGTTTAAAAGGAAAATCAATAAAATTGACTTTTTGAAACAATGAACTGTGCATAGCTACAGGAAACTAACCAAAAAACATGTATAGACAAATGTTTCTTTTAGATTTCATACATGCAGGAACTGGGTCTTTTAAACTTTTAAATATGTCAACTCATCATTGATAATTTAAAGAAAAAAGAAATAAACTTGTTTACTGTCAGATTTACCAATTAATTGGCAGCCCTGATTCAAATTACAGCAGCATGTCAGAATATGTAGAACTACTAGAACAGTTTGAAATCCTTAAGGAGAGTTGAGCAGCAGCAGCAGCAGATGGAGAGACACTGAGCAAGGGGGTGAGGAGCAGAAACCTGGGGCTCAGGTGAAGAAATGTTGCTATGTTTTATTTGACATCAAAGAAAGGGTCTTGTGAGAGCAGGTTGGCTCGGGAGTGCACTGACCCATGATTGGACCCTTCCCAGAGGGGAAGGGCTAGATTTCAGATCAACTTTGGCGAATTCGAAACAGCCCTGTGTTACAGCACACTACCCACCTCTTACTTGAGGTCCCTCGCCGAACACAGCACAGGAGGGTGCCTCTGCACATGAACAAAGCTGTCTTCCATTTGATCTGCGTCTTTTCATGAAAACGGCATCCATGCTCCTTCTCCATTGGGCTAAGATCATCTTTTTTCCTTCAGAGCACCAGGCTTGTGCAATGCGGACTTTTTTGGGGCGGGATTGTTTGTTTGATTGACAGGTCCATTTTCCCTTTCCTTTGCCAAAGAATGCTAGAAAATGTGTTTCAGCCCTGTTTCTAGCTGCAAGATTCAGTCTCAACATGACTCATTGACTATAACCATAAAATTCAGTGCAATATATCGAATTCAGTTGTCTGTGCCAAACTGTAGAAAAAAAGCTCCTTTTTGAATCGCTTTAAAACTGGCCAACCATTTTATATGGTTCACCAAAAGGGAAAGTTTATCTCTATATTGTGGGCAGCCGTTCTGCACTAAATCCATTTGTGGTCAAGAGGCTTTCAAGTGTGTGAGAGAGCCTGTTGAAAGAGTCATTGCTTTTCCAAAAGCATGTCATTGTTTTTTCTGCAACTCCTAAACTTTGTATGTCAAGGACAGTCATGGTGTGTTCACTTTTCAGTCTATGCTTTGTTTCCGTTCCATCTTCAGCTTGTTTTTCTCTTTGTTGATGCCTGATGGGCTTGATTTGAATGCATGAAAAGAACTAATGGAGCAAACCTGTTGTTAAATATGTTTTAATGGAACTTGTTATCAATGTCTTTTGTACTTCTATACATATTAGAAAATGAATATGTGAATTTGAATATGAATATGTGACCATTCAACACTTGTTTCTCCACACTGTCTTGCAATATGTCTTGCTAAAGTAATGTAAGAAGAACATTTAGATTTGCTATTAACCGAACCCCTTCATGCCACCATATCTGAAATTCTTATTGCCATGTGGACCCTTCCCTATTAGGAAGAACTATATCTGATTTCCATGCTTCATACTCATAGCTCTTCACTTCAGGGTCAAACTTTAGCTTTGCATGTTGAAGCTGAGGAGTTAAATAATATAAAAGAATGTCTAGCGTGCTGTGAGACTGCGATGGTCAGTTAAATTGGCCTTTTTAAAATGCCCAAGAGCCAGACTTCCAAGAATCAGTGAGCCAGAAAAAAGCAGGAGATACAAACCATCAAAATGCACCAGAGGCTCAGTGAAGGCCAGAGATATGATTAGCAGCCCTAAATGATGGGTGGGCGATGACAGTGTTCAAGGAGGATGGCTCGAAACACAGATTAAGCATATAAATCAGGTAAAGAGCAGTAGGATCTATCAACCTGGGAGCCTAAAATAAGTCTTTTGATGCAAGATACTTGGGGTTGTTGGGGCAACCGTTTTATTATAGATTGATTTGCTCTTAAAATGGACTGTCTAAATAGGCATTGCTGTTCAGTTTTATCAGGAATCTACAATGTGTACCCACCCCTTCTCACTTGAGCTGTAGACCTCAACAATACACACACTATAGTTCTGCAGAAAGTTTTCAAAGTGTTCTGTAATGATAATGGACTCTTAAAAGAGAAGTATCTGTGCTCAAAAATGAAAAATGGGGAAAAAAAAATAACCAGATGCTGTTCCTGTCCTTTTTTTCCCACTCCAGAAACACACACATACACATACCTCCTCTGTCCTCCTCTTTTTAACATAGTTTAATACACAAAGGCCATGTAGAGTCTGAATGAATGATGCAAATATAAGCAGTCATTTTCTGCTTAGCAAAGGAAGAAAGTTTTGTGCACCTGTCATTTAGAAAGAAAGACTAAATGACTGGTATCATCTAGGATCCCTGGGAAGCTAGATCTGATTGGAGTCATTTCCACACCTGTGTATCATTGCCTCATTAATGTATTTCAGAAGCCTCTGTCCTAGCATGGCAGTGAGACTAAATATGTTCACCCTAGTAATCTCATTTCAGAGGCTTGTTTTACAACACAAAGCCCAACGGGAACATGAAATATTGCTAATTAAGGGGTTGGTAGGGCAAGCAGGTAACTTTGCTTGATCACTAGGGCCTTTACTTGATCTTAAAATAGCTTTGTTTAGAATTGGCAATTCTTACTGAGGAAATTTCCATGGCTTAAATTTAAGTAGGAAGAATGTATCAATACATTTTTGTTATTTTTTTAATTGCATTTTTATTTCCCTCCCTATTTTATAGAAATTAATATGGGTAACTTTCCATTGAATTTTTATTGTTTTCCTGCTTACTACTGAATGCACTATCATACTAATATTGTCCCTTAGACCTTACAGTACTTGCTTAATATTATTTTTTGAACAGGCAGGGTGCATTTGTGTATCCATTATTTTACCTAATTGCATAAATTGAGTATGCAAGAACAGCTCTGAACTAAAATAGATCACTCTTGAATTTAAAGTCACTGATTGAAAGATTGAAATTGAAAATTCAGATTGAAATTGAAAATGCATTTGGTCACCTGCTCATATTCCTATGGCAATATTATTGGTGATTTTGACACAAATCAGTGTTTTTGGATTAGTTAAGTTTTGAGTCACATCTATATAATTTAATTTGTCTTAATTTGTAACAGCATAATTTGAAGCAAATGAACAAGTCATAGTAAACGTGACTCAGGCTTAAGTGTGGCCACCACATGGTGCACTTAGTTGTAACAGAATTCTTTAACCAAGCCTTGCAAGGGAAACAATAATAGAAGACTAGAAGAATAATTGATTCATGCAGATTCATCAAAATGTACTGTAGGCACAGTACTATAATCACTTATGCTTATTTTACTGCAAATATTTTAGATAAATTCTCGGCATAAAAACTATTGAAACAATTAGTCAGCACCATCAGTTTTGACAGTAATAAGTTGCCTACAGGTGTTTTCATTATAGACTATATTCAGTCATGAAAGTGCTTCAGAAACTTAATAAAGGCACAACATGCAATACAAACACTTGCAGAGTTCATTCATTCTGTCTCTTTCCAAGTTTTGATGAAAGCACATGTATTTGAAGTATTTGTTTGCTTGATTACCCCTACTTTACCTCTAGGTACCTAGGCACAAGCAAGTGGCTAGCAAGTGCTCCACAAGGCCCACTCAACCTTGCTGCATCACTGAACAGGTGCACATTAATCTGATTGTATAATATCCACCCACTGTGCTCAGATCCTCTGTCTGTTGTTTTATCACTCCCACGAAAGGACAAAAAATTGGAAATATTAAAAAGTAAATAACCCATACTTAAGCCTATTAGAGACCTCAGGGTCTGTATAGTTAAAGTCACATGATTTATTTGTAAACCAGCAAATCTGGAATAAACCGACTCTGTGATCTGCTTAAAGCAGTCTCCATAACATCTGAAATCAGAATGTTCATAGAAATCCCTTTGGATTTGTTTGCCTGGCCCCAGTCACCAACTCTTCACATCACTTTACAACATGATGGGGTTTTGGAAGTTTTGGAATTTTAAAGAGTTCACCTGCCTAAATTCTAATTTCCCTCTAGTTTCACCCGGTCAGAAAAGGGTTGCTAATGCACTATAATGTCATTTAAAATGCAATAACACAGCTTGACAAGACAAGCATAAACCATCTAGAAACTCCTTCCCTGTATCTTTTTCTTTTTTGGTGCATTACGTGACATATGTCCAGCTCCTCCAGTCTGAGCTCAGTAGGAGTTTGCTACTCAGTTTAATCCCCCACTACACCCCCTTTTGTAATGATACATATGTTTTTATGACATAAGTTTTCCTGACTGGTAATTAAAGTAAAAAGTAGTTTTGCTGACTGCCTTTTTTGCAGAACCTTTTTTTATCTTTTGACTTTACAAATGGCATGTGTTATTTACACAATTTGAAGACATGGGTGAAATTAAAAATGGAAACTCGTTAAAAGCAGTATATCGGTGCAGCTGCTGCCATTGTGATTCCTTGAATTTATGCACATAAAGGCCATGTGTTCATATAGCTTGGAGACTAAAGCTGAGAATTAGATTAAAAAGAGATACTGAGGCAGTGAAGAAGTGTGAAGGATGAGCTTGGAACACCAATTGCCATGTCAACAAAGGGTGACCAGTGTGTGTGTGTGTGTGTGTGTGTGTGTGTACATGTGGATGTTGGTGACAGAATGGGGGCTGCAGACAGGGACCTGATGGAGCAGTCAGTGCTTGGCCCCGATTACTCATTTTAGAGGTCAGGAAAGACTGGACCCCTGTCACTTCTTTTTTTATAATTAATCTTTCAGCCAGCCACCAAGGAGGCCTGTCTTCACATACCAGCAGCAGCATACACACATGAAAAACATTGCTCAATGCAGTACCTTCATTGTTGATTGGAACATAGAGCTGATTTGACTTTTTGATGTGACTGATCTGATCAGTTTTGTCTCATCATTCCAAAGAACAATCCAGTCTGTTATGTTTTGTCTTCCTGCGCCTTCTTCCATGGGGCCAATTGTGGTTTAAAAAGGTGACACATGGTCACGCAGTCAGACAGTGCTGTGTCCTTGGAGTTCAGCTTGAATATCTTTGGATGTTTTCCTTGGCTCTCTGTTTGCCAACCACTCTACCGTTCTGGTTGCATTTCTTCTCGTGGTCAATTCCTGGGAGGTGGGCTACAGTTCCAGGGACCTGGAATATTTGGAATATTTGCAACTGTAGTCAAATGACCAAATAGCCTTCACATACTTATTCTATCATTTTCTTTCTTATTTCCTTTGGGATTTTACACGACATTTAGCAGATGCTCTTATCCAGAGCGACTTCCATGTCCTAATTACAGGGACAGTCCCCCTGGAGCAACTCAGGGTTAAGGGTGCTAGAGGTGGGATTCGAACCTGGGACTTCTTGAGCCATAGGTCCATTGGCAAGTACCCTACCTCTAGACCACCACCCCATAAAACTAATCTCTTATCATTTACCAGACACACTTCTCCCGAGTGGTTTTCTTGCTTTAAATAGGTAGATCAATAATTTTAGGGGTACATTTTAAGTTATTTTAGAATTTCTATGTAAATAAACAATACATTCTTTATTTTCATTCTTTTATTGGCTTACTCTGTCATACTAAAGGTATGCAGGTATACCTGAGACATCTGTCTTTTCGGGAGGAATGAAGCATTGCTTCAGTGAGCTGTAGTTGTACCAACACATTTGTCTATGTCTGTTCATATGAAAGATAATGTGCATTTCAGCCCTGCAGTGTAGCACATAGCTCATTCTTGAACAGATATAACAGTAGACCACATACTCCTCTCCCGCACCATGATTAGCTTTAATTTTATTCCAAAACAGCCCTAAAACTGTTTCAGACTACAGCTCTCAGTTGAGTACTGGTGCTGTTGCTCACGCTGCTCTCCAGCCGCCTCTCACAGACCTTTCAAACATGACCTCCACAACTGCACTAACCATTAGAAAAGCTGAGAGAGGCTTTGGAGGTGGAAGGGTTATGTGGCAAGGATGAAACACGAAACACAAAACACAAGCATAAATAAATAAATAAACAATACATAGCACACTCACATAATCTGACAGTTAAGTAAAGACAGGGTAAGAAAGTACATATGTAGGTAAATACTTTCACAGGTAAAGGTAGAGAGTAGAATTTTTTTGTAGAAATCAGTCAAGGTTGGTCTGTACTAAGCTATTATTTACTTTAATTATTTACTATTTAGACAAATAGGACATGCAGATTTTTTAATTAAAAAATTTCCACAGTGTATTAATGCCCTACTCGCCTGGTGTGTTTAAAATTATATCCTAATATTCAAGTTCTTTAGTAAGAATACTCCTTGTTTACAAACAATTGTGTTGTGTTGCACATACAAGCATACTGCTTTTTCACATGACATTTGCAATTTAAGAGCAGTCAGCCTTAACATTTAATCACCTCCCCAGTATTGTAATGGTTTCCTTGCATTGCCAAAACAGTTCTGACCTATCAAGTCATTGACTCAAAACAGTAAAAAAACAGTAAAAAAAAAATGGTACCTAGCACAGAAGTAATAGCAGCTGATACTGTAATATGTATAGTGGGGTCTCTATGGATTAAACCTGTTTCTCCAGCATATCCCACAGATGGTCTATTGGATTGAGATATGGGGAATTTGGAAGTCAGTATCTTAACTCTTTACCACAATCTTCAAACTAATCCTGACAATTTTTTGCAAATTTGAATAGCAAATAATTCCACTTTATTGCTGCCCTGCAGAGGTGCAATTGTTCTAGAGCCATTTTCTTCCCGTAAGGGAGGTAAACACATCCAGCCATTCATATAATGCAAAAAAATATATACAGTACTGTGCAAACGTTTTAGGCAGGTATGAAAAAGTGCTGTAAACAAAGAATGCATTTTGTAAATTGATAAAAATTAGCAGTGTTTCTGACAATTTCTGAAAGCAAAGTGAGCGAGCAAAAGAAAAATCTAAATCAAATCAATATTTGGTGTTACTACCTTTTGCCTTCAAACCAGCATCAATTCTTCTAGGTACACTTGCACACAAAGTCAGGGATTTTGGCAAAGGGTGGTCACACCAAATATTGATTTGATTTAGATTTCTCTTTTGTTCATTCATATTTTGTTGATTGATGAAAATAAATGATTAGCACTTCCATTTTTGAAAGCATTCTTTGTTTACAGCATTTTTCCACACCTGCCTAAAATATTTGCACAGTACTGTATATATATTTCATTTAGACCAGGTTACCTTGATGATACAATGTACAAAATGGGCACTCTGACAAGTCTGTTTGTGGTACAATACCTTTTCTGTGGGACTGAACCAGATCAGTGAGCTAACCTGTTGTCCTATGGTGGACTAATTTTTATAGGTGCTAACCACTGCATACCAAGAACACTTCACAAGGTTCCTCTAACCCAGTTGTCTGGCCATCACAGCTTGACCCTTATCATAATCCCTCAGATAACTGGACTTGTCTGTTTTCAACACATCAACTCCAACAGCATATGGTTCACTTGCTGCCTGATATGTCCCACCCCTTGAGAAGTGCCATTGTAATGAAATAATCAATGTTTTTCACTTGACCTTTCAGTGGTTTTTATTTTGTGGCTGGTCAGTAGTACTTTTTTAAAGGCTAGAGAGTGTAAATCACAATGCCTATGAAACAGATATGCTACTTTTGCCAGTAGTCACAACAATAGTAAACATGTTGAAGGGTGTTTGATGACAAAAAAGAGAACACTAACCTGAAGGGGTATTATATGACCACTGAATTGTTCTCTTTGAAGGACAAATTGTTATATTCTTTGTTCATATGGGCTATTTATTCTATACAGTTACTGGGGCAGAGTGTAACTTGTGTTTGTTTTGCATTATGAATTTTCAGCTGACATATTTAGGAGGTAATGCTTATGTTCTCGTCATTATTGCTAAGGTTTCATAATCCACTTCTATAATACTGGCTATGACATTGAATGGGAAGTGGCTGTCCTGTTTCAACTGTAGATTGTTTACCAAGCGAAACCTCCCAATTTTTGCACCCTCAAAGCATTTCCTGCAGCTAGATATATCTTTCTCTTTTTGATTTCCTCCTCACAAAACTCCCCAAACATGAGGAAGAAACCTTGGGGGAAACCAAGACCCAAAAGCGGAACCCATCCTCTATTGGTCGACACCAGAAGTAAAAAGGAAAGAAAGAGAGAGAAAAACCCTGTACAGTGGTAGTTTCCAGTAAGCATGAGTTACACTAAAAGTAAAAGATTCCATGGGTGACTGTAAATGGAGGTTCATGAGCTAATGGTGGAAGCTCTGTTTGAGTGGCAGCAGCTCCTGCAGAAGAGCCAGTCTGATGTAGCTGGTCTGAAGTTCAGGTCGGGATAAAAATAAGATGATAGTAGCTTCGCTGACTCGGTGTAGCAGCTTGCATGGAACTCAGGAGACCCATACGGAGATCAATGGACTTGCCCTCAGGAAACACCCAAACCATCCACCACACAGGTGGTGGACAACCACCCATCTAAAAAAAAAAAAAAAAAACAAGTACATCAAAATCAATATTGATACAAGTTTTGAATCCTTGTCTTGTAATGTCCTAAAGCATTTTTTTCAGTTCTTCACTGACTGTAGGACATTAGCTTCCAGAATTTGTTTTTTACTAGAATCTTTTATTCCCTCTTCCCTCACATTTCCTGTGCTAATGGCTGTCGCACAATCCGATAGCATAAAATATCCACCCTCATGCTTAATAAGAAAAGTGTTCTTTTATTGAAATGCTTCTCTTTTTCTTACCTTTGTGATAGAGACCCTTATGATCACTTTTAAGGATACTTTCTTACTATGCTTCTACACAGATGCTGTTAGTGCAATAGCACTACTGAGTAGGCCATAATTATTCTTATTCCAAACACTTCTTTATTTAGATGCTTGTTAGCAGGAGCTTTCTTTGCGTACCTGATCAGTTTCTGAGCAGCTGTTTTTTTCTGAGATTTTTCTAGAGTCTACCGTTTCTACAGCTCCATTAAACCTCTATTTCCTAATCACATTTTGCAGTAAAAATTACAAGCAGAACGGCTTATGCATTTTTTTAGTGTTTCCTTTTGTTTTTTTCAAACAGCTCAGTCATTCTGGAATAATTTACATTTTGATTGCGTCAGTCAGTAGCATCAATGAGCCAGTGGCTGTTGTAAGGACAACTTTAATATGAGTAACATAATTTATTACTGGAATTGTCTACAATTGCTCTACAATTGGGCAGCGGTGGCCTAGTGATTAGGGAGTTGGCCCTAGATCGGAACATTGTGGGTTCGATTCCCACCCCAGTGGGTTGCCCTGAGGTACCCTTGAGCAAGGTACTGTCCTCATCACTGCTCCCTGGGCAGCTTTCAATAGCTGCCCACTGCTGCACGTGTGTATGGGTTAAATGCAGAGGTCGGGGCAGCGGTGGCCTAGTGGTTAGGGAGTTGGCCCTGCATTGGACGATTGGGGGTTCGATTCCCTCACAAGTAGGTTGCCCTGAGGTACTCCTGAGCAAGGTACCGTCCCTGTCACTGCTCCCCGGGCAGCTTTCAATAGCTGCCCACTGCTGCACGGTGTTTGTGTGCATGGGTTAAAAGCCGAGGTCCAATTTCATTGTGGTTCATGGTTTGCAGTGCTGTGACCTCGCAATGACAAGGGTTGTCAATTTCACTTTTCACTTTAATTGGAGATAGACAATTATGCAATGGTGCAGTGATTACATTTACAGCATTTATCAGATGCTCTTATCCAGAGCGACTTCCATGTCCTAATTACAGGGACAGTCCCCCTGGAGCAACTCAGGGTTAAGGGTCTTGCTCAGGGACCCAGTGATGGTAGTGCTAGAGGTGGGATTCAAACCTGGGACCTCTTGAGCCATAGGTCCATAGACAAGTACCACTAGACCACCACCACCCTAATTAGTGCTTTCTCTGCACAGCAAGAAGGTTCTGGGTTTGATTTCTTGCCAGGGTAGTCTGGATCTTTTCTGTATGTGTTGAATGCATGTTTTCCTTGTGGTATCACAGGTTTCCCTTGTACACTCCAGTTTCCTCCTACAGTCCAATGACCTGCACATCAGAGAGTATACCTTAGCAGTGATAGGGTGAAAGGCAGAGAAACACCGTGGGCAGGTTGCCCGTTACAAGACAGAGTGATGGACAAGAACATTTCACAGGCATTCTCACACCTGTACCCAACTGTAAAGAATTTCAAAATGATCAAACTGTAACAAACATTAACAAATTCAATGGAAGATACACAGACAAGCACTGTTGCAAGCACTCACAGCTAAGGTGCAATTTGGCATCTCCAATCCACCTGCAGTGCACTTATTCAGACCATGGGAGGAAACCCAACCAGACACAGGGAGACCATATCACAAGGGCTTGCCAATGTTTGTATACAACTCCGTCTTTATTTCCCATAACTTGATTAAAAGCTTAGCTCTGTGCAGCATGTCATGTGGAAAATGTGGTGAAAATGTTTCCATTATAAAAATACAGAAGAGCACTAAGTGAGTGCAGTGAAAAGCCAGAAGCATTAGTGAATACATCGTTCAGAAAGAAGAATTAGCTTACCTTCTGCCCCCCTAAACAAAGCACCACTGCAGTCAGGCCTAATCCCAGCCGAATAAACACAGCTAGTCTCACCTGTGTTAGCTGGGCATTGCCGTCATTGCTTTTATTAAGAGACGGAGAGGCCTGTCAGTTAGGAGCGGGAGCCAGCCGTATACTTAAAGTGGAGGAATAAATCAAACACAGCAAGACTGAGGAGCTAGTCAGAGGAAGAGAAAAGAACAGAGAAAGGACTGGAAAGAGAAAGCATTGTGTTGCTGTGGACCACCTCCAAGTGAGTGAGAACAGTAGCATTTTGCAAGTAATACATAGCAATTCTGTGTTAAAACTGAAGCCGTGTGATTTTGTGCAGACCCAGCTGAAACAGGGCATTGTGCACCTAGGTTCTATAAAAGCCTCCTCCACCTCACTTTTTTTTTTTTGCTAGTTCAATAACCTTTCAGTTAATGTGTCAGTTGGATATATTTTCTATATTGTTGGCTAAAATACTGCACTGATGCCTGCTGTACTAAACACTGCATGAAACCAGTGTAGCCACCACTTTTACATTTGCGGCATTCAGCAGACGCTCTTATCCAGAGCGACTTCCATGTCCTAATTACAGGGACAGTCCCCCTGGAGACACTCAGGGTTAAGGGTCTTGCTCAGGGACCCAGTGATGGTTGTGCCAGAGGTGGGGTTTAAACCTGGGACCTCTTGAGCCATAGGTCCATAGACAAGTACCCTACCACTAGACCACCACCACCACCCAGTTCATTTGCCACTACAGAAAAGTAGCATACGTTTCATGTCAAAGGTGCAATACTCATTCATTAGTGATTTCACTTCATTCATTAGTGATGCAATAACTTTTTTATTTCTTTTTCTCGTGTAGCACATGCAGCTGATACATCGAAACATTTACACACTTCTGGTATTTTTACTATTTTTCTTCTTCCTACTTCGCTAATAAATTAGTACAGTACATTATCCCAAAATTCTTGCCTTCTTGGCAAGTACATGAAGGTAAAACTCATATTCATTATCTGTTACTGAATCAGGCACTAGAGATTGTATTTTTTCAACCTGTGGGGTCAGAGTAATGTGATTTTATTGGGTGATCCATGCCTGCTGCTTCATTTTACAGATACTGATCTCTTTCAGACTTACAGTGCCATCTTGAGTCTATTGTGTATACTGCCACTTTATTCACTGAGCTGCCTGTAAGTTGGCAAATGCTGAGAATTGTTTGATTTTTCACCTCCAGAAAATCTGATAATTGGCAAGCAGTGGCATGAGCAAATCCCTCAAAAACAATTGCGAATATCAAAAGGCTTTCTTGTCACTGAGCGATGTGTTAAAACCTCTGATTTCGCTCTGCTTTCTCATGCAAATAAGAGGCTAATCTAAAGGGCTGTTTTCCTCAGCTTCCATAGTTTAATGTAACCTTCAGTGGATTCTCCCTGTTTTAAGCTGTCAAAATGCAGAGCTGTGGAGAAAATGTGTCAAAACAAATTGGCACGCTCCAGGGTGTTTGTGGCTCTTGCTTGTTGTTGCTCTCTCCCTCATGTTGTTTCTCTCTCTCTCTCTCTCTCTCTCCTTTTCTTCCTATCTCCTTCTCTCTTAGTTCTCTCTCCCTGTATTTCTCTCTTTCTTTCATTCTCTCACCCCACATTGCTATTTCTGTTTCTAATTAAAGCACGGCTAATATCAGTAATGCGTCCTTAATCTACATCTGACATCTAAATTAATGAATCGTGTTGAACACTCTGCTTTTCCTGATGACTGTGACATTCTGATTACCAATCCTAGCAAATCCTTTCTTTTTTTGCTCTTTGTTAAATCTCCTT
This sequence comes from Hepsetus odoe, assembly GCA_017165825.1. Lineage (NCBI taxonomy): Eukaryota > Metazoa > Chordata > Actinopteri > Characiformes > Hepsetidae > Hepsetus > Hepsetus odoe. The sequence continues at coordinate 21,509,349 of CM029388.1, forward strand.
CCTTCTCCTCAAAACTTAACAAGATCTTGCAATTAGTTGGTAAAACGGATGAGGCAGTTTGGCTTACAGCGATGCTCCTCATTTCACATATCCCTTCCTGATTAATCAAACAGATGTCACCCTCCATAAAGGGGCACATGTCTCTATGTGTACACACCCACTGAAAAGGCCTAGAGTTGATGGAGGCCCAACACAATGTCCCGTGACCTCAGATCAGATGCCTAACCATTCTGTCACCCCACAACCCCAAACCCGCCAGAAAAAACTTTAGACGCTTCCTACCTGTTTCGTTCTTTCTCTCTTTCTCTCACTGGACACACGCCACACACACACACACACACACACACACACACACACACACACACACACACACACACACACACACACAACATACATACATACATATAGTGTCTTCCCCTAACATTTCTGAGTTAACTGGAGTATGTAAGAACTTTTGGAACTGGGATATGGCAAATATGACATGACACAGAGGTTAGATTCTCTTAGTCCTCCATTAATATACAAACAAAGCAATGTATATAAAAATAGCACTTATGTGAGAATATCTACTGTTAGAGTAATAACAAGAAACATGGAGATTATCCAAGATTATTTTGCCCTAAGCTCTGTGGGGAGAATAGCTAAGAGAGACAATACAGATACTCACCTGGCAGGAGGGATACCATGATCAGGAAGGCTGTTTACTCAGTGTGAGGCTCAACCTTTATACTCTGGTTGTGCTGATCCCTGCGGTGTCCTTGAGCAAGATATAGTTCCCATCACAGCTCTCACAGCAACACCATAGAAAACCTCAGTGGGACCTGAAGAGGTTAATGCATAAGAGAGGGCCTAAGAAATAGGAAATAGTCTCACATGCTCTATGGAGTATTCTCCAACTTTATAATATGTTATAGAAGCGTCCACTTTATTTGTTCACTGAATTAAAAAAAAAGGGTAGTGCTTTTATTGAAAATAACAAAAATATAAAATATTTTCTTGATTAGAGACTTTTACTTACACACACACACACACACATACATAAAAAATATATAGTATAGGAATAGTTTAAGGAGCATGACAAAGATTTAAGATGATGACTTGGCCAATGAACTAATCTATGGAGGCCCTACCTCACAACTTTGGGGACTTAAAGTACTTACAAGACCTTACAAGACCTTACAAGAGCTGTGGTGTCTGGCAACTGAAGTTGGTGGTAAAAATTGGTTTAAAAAAAAAAAACAAAGCAGAATGAGAATTTGATGCCATTATCATTTGAGACAATAGAAGAAATAATGCATTAACAGAGCTCATTGTTTTATGTAGTGTTTAGAGTGGTGGTCTATGCAAACTAAGCAGCTACTGCTTATACACTTAAATAACGAGAGTAGGTTTGATTTTACAAGAATGGGAACTTGAGGGCACCAAATAAAAAAATTGTGCATCAGTTTGTAGGTTTATAGAATGTGATACAGCCATTAGTCAGTTTAGACTCATATTTTATTAACTGTACATGAAAGTGAACATGACAACCCTTGTCATTGCGAGGTCAAAGCACAGCAGACAATGAACCACAACAAAATTGGACCTCTGCATTTTACCCATGCACACTTCAAACACTGTGCAGCAGTGGGCAGCTATTGAAAGCGCCCGGGGAGCAGTGATGGGGACAGCACCTTGCTCAAGGGTACCTCAGGGCAACCTATTGGGAAGGGGTTTGAACCCCCGATCCTCCGATCATGTGGCCAACGCCCTAACCACTAGGCCACCACTGCCCCAGCACATAATAAAAAAGTGATTATTTTTTATTTGAAATTTAGTTAAGAACTACAATTTCATGTTCATGACAGGCCTTGGGGATATCGTATATTATACATAAATAAGGTGTTTGAAAGGTGTTTACTTTCAGTACACAAATAAAAAAATCTAATTATCGTGGAAAATGGTGGCTGGTGGCAGATTGGTATAGCTGGACTGAACAGGAGATGAAATAGTTTCCTTTAACTGTTGAAAAATTATTTCTATATTTGATTTGAAACATTTGGAGTAATTAACTTTTCATTATACAGAAAATGTACCTAAATTAAATGGGAAATAAGAAATATTCTGTGCAATTTGATTTCGTTTTTTTTTCCCTCTCATTTTATTGTAATTCCTGTAATATTATAAAATCTTTTTTATATTATTAAACATATTTAACTGCCAAAAGTAATGCAAAAGTAGCTATTGAAGCTTTAATATGGATTGCATTTCATGCCAAATCTGAAGGTTAATCCCATCACACCTGGCTGTGCATAGGAATAACAAGAGTTCCACTCCCATTTTCCCAAAATTTAGAAGGCGTCATTTAAAATGTTGTTGGAAGAGAGATTTCAAAAAGGAGGATGGAGGACACAGCATTCTTTGTCTCTGACTGTGTGCAAAAGAATGGATAGACTGCCAGGCATGGCTTTGATTAGCTCTGCTCATTTACAGAGCAAAACCCCTGGAGATGTTGAGTTTCCAGAGACAAGGATTGCGCTAACTTTCTCTGACAAGCTATGGGGACAGTAGGTTGTTTTTTCTCTTTTGGGGAGTTTTGAATTGATTTGATTTATTAATTTATTTCAAATGTGTTCTAAAAAAGTCATACATGTAACAATAACACATACAAAATTAATTTAACAACATTTTAGAAATGCTCCAAAAGGAGTAGGAAGAAGTAAATATATAATACATAGTATAGTCTAGTCCTAATCTTTTTTCCCTTTTTCCCCCCCACAGGTTTGTATTTTGTCATTATAAGTAATAACATTCCTAAAAACAGTGACCGTCATCAGGCACAAAGTTCACCATTTCGTTTGCTACAAAGCCCTATTTTCAGAGTTCCTTAAACCTTTGATACTTTTACTCTGTTTAATTTCTGTTTCCAAGCCATTCCACACATTTGTACCCAATACACCTACTTTTTGGGGCAATGGTGGCTTAGTTGTTATGGGGATAGGCCCTAGGGTCCCAAACCATGTTACCCTTGAGCAAGGTACCATCCCCATCATTGTTCCCCAGGTGCTTTCAATAGATGCCCCCTGCTGCAAGTGTGTGTGAGTTAAATGCAGAGGCTGCTTTCGTTGGTTGGTTCACAATGAGAAGTTATCACTTTCCCTTCACTTTTATGAACAAGATTTTTTTTTTAAATTCAGCTAAGGTTCACATGCTTTTGCACAGATAAGTAAAATTGGCTTTTTTTGGACAAAGGAATTATGAAGGGTACCATTTTGTTCTCATTGGCATACTTTTTCTGTAGCTATTTGTGGGACTTTTATGAAAATCTGATTATGTTTTAGAAAATATTCATGCAGAAATTTTGATATTTCTAAAAAGTTTACTTTCAAGTGACACTGAAAAATCATGTTTCACCATTTTTTTAAGGTATGTTACTCAAATACTCAGCTTTGACCAGACTACTTATTAAGTAATCATTTATAGGCTACATTGACAAGTTCCTGTGGTCTTTCGGCTGGCTGGCTGGTCTTAACCTTTGGTTTCAAGATTTGCTATTTGCATAGCCTTTTTTAAAAATTCAAGCAATTATGATGTTACTGTGACCTTTCCTCAGGCAATAACTGGCTGATCCTATATTTGTTTTCAAGATTTGCCATTTGCATTTGCATTCAAGCATTTGAGCAAAGTACCATCCCCATCACTGCTTCCTGGGTGCTGGATATGGCAGCCCCCTGCAGCACAGTGTGTGTATGGGTGATCAACAGAGGCAGTGTTTCCATTGTGGTTTACTCCACTGTGCTGTGTTTTACAATGACTTCATTCAGGATTCAAGTATTTATGATATTATTGGATGTCACCATTTCAAAAGACAAATGATCCTGATCCTGAAAAGTCCTGGCATGCCATGTGCAAAGTAAAATATAATCATTATTATTGATGCATTCCAAGTCTTAAATTGTCTATTTGTTGCAGGCAATTCTCCTTCGGATGAATCAGAGGAGCGGGACAAGGAACCTCGGACACTCACTTACCCTTCCTACATCGCCAGCCTGCTGGACTCGGGGGCCAAGCGCATGGCGGCGGGGGTGCGCATGGACTGCAGCAGCCAAGGCCAGTGCCCAGTCTCCTGCCACCTCTGCCACATGAGCCCTGGGCCCCCGCGGCCTGCAGAGCCTGTGTTACTTCAGGTTACCAAAGCTGCACCCATTTATGAGTTGGTCAACAACAATGAAACTTACCAGGTCTGTATGTCCAATCAACAGGCAATGTAAGACAAATTAGCCATTTATTTTTAAAATGCACAATATGTTCAGCTATTTTTTTTTTTGTGCAAAAATAAACAATTCATGAAACTGGAGAGAAAAGTTGTAAAAAAAAAAAAAGAAAAAGGTTCAACTGTATGTAATTTATTCTGTTACCCCAGTTACACAGATGCTTGAATTTTCTGTAAAATGTATCTAAATACTGAAAGGTCTTTTTTTATACCCAGGGTTTCTGTGTCCTTTTAAAAATATATTTTTTAAAAAGCATAATTTTAAATGCAACAGGTATTGTCTAGAATAAATCAATCAATCAATTCCCAATATTTTGTTTAGTTTTTGCACTCTGTTAGCTATAGGCATGCCATATACAGGCATTGTCCTGAACTTGCAGCAGTAAGGAAAGTTTTCAGTTAACAGCAGTGTTCTAAATATCTCCTGTATGGAACTACTTAAAGGTATAAAATAAAAAGTGGAATTTCTGCAGTGCCAGTGATTTTTCTGTGCAGCAACTTATTTTTCAGATAAAATGCAGTTTGTTTTCTGTTGCTTGTTGAGAATGACACACTTTCAAACCAGAAAATATGCTCCCACAACAATTTTTCGCAAGCATGTATAAACATGAAACATGCATTTTTACAACCCGCTGCTTTAAAATAAGGGTGAGCTGTTGGTATTATCAGAAAGCGCTCATGCAAGACTGCTAGAAAGAAGCAACTACTACATTATAATCACTACAATATAAAAAGCATGATAATACAGTTGCTCCAGGGGGGTTGCCTCTGTAATTAGCAAATGTAAGTCTCTGGATAAGAGCGTCTGCTAAATGCCATACATGTAAATGTAAATAATATTGAGCAGTTTGATTATCTATTGGACTGACTCTACTGCTAACCCAGCTCAGGGGCAAGAACATTCCTATTTATGTTCCAAGGTTGTTCCTACATACATTTCAGTTCTTTTGTATATTCAAATCATTTTAGACCAAAATATTTATACAACTAATACTGGTCCTGTGATCACACAGATGATCACCAGATTGTCAAAAGGACCAAGGCAAACACTAAAAAGACAGTATAAGATAATGCATCTGAAAAAGGTTTCATTGTAATGATAAACTTTATATATATATATAGCACCTTTTCATACATTTAAATGCAACTAAAAGTGCCGTACATTTTGCTTTTTACATTTTACATCTTAATTACCCCTAGATGCCTGATGAGTGAAGGATTTTCAGGCATCTATATATTTGTATATTGCCAGGCATCAGGTAAAAGTAAAACAGACTTAAAACACAGCTGTTACCTGTTTTGGTGCATAAAAACAAGGCTGCTATTTTATGGCCTATTTTTATACTCAAGTGTACCATTCTGATATGTATAAAGGTGCTAGTCCATAAGAGCTTTAATAATGAGTAAATCAATTTTAATATCAACTTCTAATGACACAGACAGCCATTGTAATGAATCTTAAACAGGTGTTAAATGCATGTCATGAAAAATAAAAAGGGGCAGTGGTGGCCTAGCGGTTAGGGCGTTGGCCGCATGATCAGAGGATCTGGGGTTCGAACCCCTTCCCAATAGGTTGCCCTGAGGTACCCTTGAGCAAGGTCCCCATCATGCTCCTCCCTGTGATGGGCTGGCGACCTGTCCAGGGTGTGGGGTGTGTCCCCCATCCTTTGCCCTGTGTGAGCTGGGATGGACTCCAGCACCACCCCATGACCTCACTTGGGACAAGCAGCATAAAATGAAAAACAAAAGCATGGGTCAGTTTTTCAGCATCGTACTGTATTGAGAAAAGTTCTAATGGTTAAAGTACACCAACATTTCTAATATCCTGTTGTGATTGTAGTTCTAGGTTTCCTTTTTTCTTTAAGAACTGGACTTTTCTTTCCTTCATCAAACCCAGTGCCAAACACTGGACACTGGGCTGTAGAGTAGTGGAATCACTATAACTGAGTTACAGATCATCACCTAGTACAGAGCTGAACTTTGAGATTGAAGTCCAGAACTAATGATCCAGTATTGCCTCTTCTTGCTGATGGTTTTGTGTGAAATCATTCAAGTCATAGAGCGATCTAATGTTAAGACCTTAAATAAGTACTGTATAGTACTGAATATGAAAATATCACCTAAAATTATGAATCTAATATTATAAATAGATAGAAAAAATAGATTCAAAATTTGAGGTTTTATTTCTATTTTCAGTACTATACTTATTTCAATTAGTGGAACTGAAATATATTTATCTATTATTGCTTCTGGCTTTTGAATAGTATAAATGAAATTGTACTAGAATATTAACTTTGATCAGTAATGTCTGAGTAGCAAAAAGAATTTTTGAGGGCAAATTTTTATTTCTGTTTTATGATTTGATTTCATTTAATTAGCTGAGAATTCTTTTTATTATACTTTGAATTACAACCATCAGTACAACCACCATATGTTAGAGCTATGATAATAGAAAATGTAGTCTAGGATATGGAATTATTACCATCCTCATATCCTTTCTGTTATTGGCAGGCACTGCAGGAGGCTATGATGAGCATGCTGTGGTGCTCCGGAAAAGGTGATGTCATTGATGACTGGTGTCGCTGTGACTCCAGTGCCTTTGGCACTGATGGACTGCCAACTTGTGCCCCACTACCCCAGCCAATGTATGTCAAAAAACCATTCTACTGTAAAAGAGAGACTTTGTGAGTTTGAGACATATGACAAAACAAGTCATCTGATTTGTGTGTTCGATCACAGTTTAGATTTTTTGAGCAATAAAATTGATCTGTGATTATTATTTTCTACTGCCACTTTGATTACATGGCTCATTGTTATATGCTCTCTGCTCAGGCTTAAGCTGTCTCACTTATATGAGCCCAGCAGTTCACTGGTCATTGTGGAATGGAATCATGCAGAACCATCTATTGGAGTGCGCATTGTCGATTATCTCATCAGTCAAGAGAAAGTAACAGAGAGAACTGATCACACCAAAGTAGAAACAGGTAAACCATGCTTAATTCATTGTATAACAAATTATTCTTCTTTTTTAGTACATTAACGAACAAAATATTTGAGATTTAGAAGCCTTGTTATTGAGAATGTGTCCAAAGATATTGATGACTAATAATGTTAATGTTATTTTGTAAACACAGGATTATGATAGTGATAATGCTCCTCATATCATTTCTTGTATTTATTTGCTACAGCCACTAGATTGTGCTCAATATCAGTATAAGACTAAAAAAACGTGACTAAAAATTGAAAGGGGTAGATTTAGAGCCTAAGCTTAATGGTGATTTTTTTATTTATTTCTAAAGTTTTCTTTTTTTATTTAATGAGGAAACTCAGGATAAGCAGTTGAGGTAATGAATAAATTAACGAATTAATATAATGTGTTTACATTAAAACACTGTAATGCTTGTCTAATTTTTTAACAAAAAAAGGCTTCCTCGCTATTTGCAGGAATACTTCATCATACATGCTGTGTCCACCTAGAGACGGTATATTCTGAAACCCATCAGGGTGGATGTGTCTCTGTTCTGAGGAATAGGGACACACTGGAGTTGATGGCTGCCATGGCTGGCTGGACATGTCTCAGTTGGAAGCACCAGTTCATAACGAGAACTGCTGAAATAAGCTTAAGTGGTATCAGATTCAGTTCAACTAGAGGCCAAAGAGACCCTGCTGATTAAACCCAGACAATGGCTTTTACCAAACTGACACTTCAAATATCCTGTGTAGGGATGCCCTGATAAAGCCTGATCCCGTTTTAATATTTACTGATTGGTTGATTGATTGATTGGTTGATTGATTGATTGATTGTTTTTGGATATAGATATTGAAGATTGTTTTTGGGTCATTACAGATCTTGTAACATCTGTAATGATAGCTTTTATCTGCAGTAAGCCAGCTGCCATTCATTAAAACATATGTAAGCTAACAAAATATATCACTCTATTTGCTGTAACAACATATCTATGAAAAATGTATTTTAAATGCAAGTTAATGGTAAGTGTTATCAACTTTTCTGCACTGATTCAGGAATAAGCAAGCACTGGCAAAGATTAGGTTACTTTGAACTTGTTGGAATCAGAATCAGAGCACAATGCATTCACAATACTACAGTAAACAAGAACTAAATAAGTAAACAAACAACAGCAGCAAAAAAAGAAAAAAAGATTGAGGAATGGCCTTAGAAAAACCTCTCTGAGAGAGCACATTGAGACAATCTCAGCTTGATTGATGGTTTGTCTGAGAGGCTGACAACTTATGTCATCTGGCTTGCTGAAGTTCCATAGATGTGCTCAATTAACTCTGCCACAATCATGACACTCAGTGCCTGCTTGCCATCCAAGCATCTTGAATACCAGTAGAGTCTAGATGGGCAGATCCTCACAACAGCTTCTGCTACCAGTTGTTCTGTGGTTTCTGAGATTCTTCCAGTCAAAAATGGCTGTTCAGTTTGTTTAAATGCATCCAAATTTGTTTCTCAGACTGAATATTATTCAGTAACATTTTTTTCAGAATCAAGATCCTGGAGCCCTTGTAATTTTAATCTTAGGAAGAGGTCAAATAAGATTGCTGACCTTGCATCTTTTGCTTTTATCTGCATTAAACATCACAATCAGGGGTGTGAAAAAAGAAGAGTGAAAGGCAAGACCAAATCTGAGTGGTTGGAAGGGCAGAGGCAGGAGATGTGGTACTGATTTAGGGCCCCATCTTGAGCAATCAGATCCAGGTTGAACCACTCATGTATTAAATAACCTTCAAATGAGTGGCTAAGATGTTATGTCCAAGGCTTTCTTCTTTACACAAATGCCCTTTCTTGACATCATCCATCTCAATATGCAGACACTTAAAAGAAGTAGATGTGCAATGTAGTATTCCAAGCTATATAGAAATAACCGCTAAACTGCTGCAATAACTGGATGTTACTCTGAAGGAGTATTTCTTAGTTTTCTTAATAAACGACTGTCTCTGTGAATGACACAGAGCTTTTCCTTAATGTATGACTGTTTACCTAAAGAGCTTTGTTTATTAGATTGATCAAAGTAAAAGCTTAAGAACTTTGTTCATACAAGTTGTAAATGGCTATAGCACATGGGATATGAACTGGCCTCTCATAACAGTAGACTGCTGCAGCTGTGTGGAAAGCTCAGTTCTGACACATCAGTAACACTTTTCCTAAATGCAGTGAGCAGGCATAGCCTGTGGTCTCTGAACCATGAGGGCCTTTTGCTTTTTTATCTAGTCTGGATGCTTTCTTTGCTTTTTGTCTATCTGTCTTATTGACGTAAGGGGTTTATTGCTTACCTCTTTCCAATTCATCAAGTTCAAGTTCAGATGTGTCAATGTTTGTTAAAAAAGAAAAGAACATTGTTTTGTAAAGCCAAAAGGTTGAATTTTGAAACATGATGAATGTGGGTGATACTTCATTTAAATAAGCTATGCTAAGTCAGTGGTTTCTAAGTATTTATTCTTTAATTACAAATGGAATTCTTTTTCTGCAATTTGTTTATATGGAATTAATGAAAACTTTTGAACTTTTGAACAACCCAGCCAGTAGGGATGCACAAGCCAGTGTATTTCTTCACGCCGGCCCCAAGCCCAGGTAAATGGGGAGGGTTACGTCAGGAAGGGCATCCGGTGTAAAACTGCCAAATCAATATGCGGACAACGATACAGAATTCCATACCGGATCGGTCGAGGCCCGGGTTAACAACGACCGCCATCAGTGCTGTTAGCCTACAGGGTGCTGGTGGAAATTGGACTACTGTTGGCCAAAGAAGAAGAAGAAGAAGAGGAGAAGGAAGGCAAGTCCAGATGGAGGGGAGAGAAAGAAGGGGAAGAGAGTGGAAGTGAGGGTAGGGACTTTGAATGTTGGCACCATGACTGGTAATGGTAGAGAATTGATATGATGATATGATGGAGAGAAAGAAGGGTGACATTTTGTGTGTGCAAGAGACTAGATGGAAGGGTAGTAAGACCAGATGTATTGGAGGAGGGTTTAAACTGTCTACCATGGTGTGGATAGAAGGAGGAATGGAGTAGGTGTTATCCTGAAGGAAGAGTATGTGGAGAGAAAAAGTGAAACTGACTATTGTCATTGCGAGGTCACAGCACAGTAACCACAACAAAATTGGACCTCTGAATTTAGCCCATGCAAACACCGTGCAGCAGGGGCTAGCTATGAAGGCTGCCTGGGGAGCAGGGACAGTACCTTGCTCAAGGGTACCTCAGGGCAACCTTCTGGCTAGGGGTTTGAACCCACAATCTTCCGAGCCTGTGGCCAACGCCCTAACCACTAGGCCACCGCTGCCCAAGGTGAAGAGAGTGGGTGATGAGTTTGAAGCTGGTGTGATGCTGAATGTTGTCAGTGCTTATGCTCCACTAGCTGGTTGTGAATTGGAAGAGAAAGAAAAATTCTGGAGTGAGTTAGATGAAGTGATAGAGAGTGTACCCAGGGGATTGGTGATTGGTGCAGATTTTAATGGTCATGTTGGTGAAGGGAACGGAGGTGATGGGTAGGCATGGTGTCAAGGAGAGGAATGCTGAAGGTCAGATGGTTGTAGATTTTGTGAAAAGAATGGAAATGGCTGTAGTTAATACTTATTTTAAGAAGAGGGAGGAGCACAGGGTGATGTGTAAGAGTGGAGGAAGATGCTCACAGGTGGATCCCTTGCAAGAGGGACAGTCTGAAAGAGATTGGAGACTGCAAAGTAGTGACAGGGGAGAGTGTAGCTAAACAGCATAGGATGGTGGTCTGTAGGATGACCTTGGAGGTCAAGAAGAGGAGGAAAGTGAGGACAGAGTCGAGGATCAAGTGGAGGAAGCCGAAGGAGGACTGCAAGGTGGAATTCAGGCAGGAGTTAACACGGGCACTGGGAGGTGTTGAAGAGCTACCGGATTGCTGGGAAACTACTGCAGAAATGGTAAGGCAAACAACTACAAATGTACTTGGTGCGGCATCTGAAAGGAAGAAGGAGGATAAGGAAACCTGGTGGTGGAACCGAGAAGTACAAGAGTGCATACAGAAGAAGAGGGAGGTAAAGAAGAAGTGGGACATTCAGAGAGAAGTGGGACAGTCAGAGAAAGTAGACAGGTGATGAACCGCAGGGCGAACAAAGCAGTGGCGAAGGCCAAAGATAAGGCGTTTGGTGAACTGTATGAGAGGTTGGACAGTAAAGAGGGAGAAAAGGACCTTTACCGATTGGCTAGACAGAGAGACAGAGCTGGGAAAGATGTGCAGCAGGTCAGGACGAAAAAGGATGGACATGGAAACGGGAAATGGAGACGGTCGACCCCTAAATGGGAGCAGCCGAAAGAAAAAGAAGATTGAAAACTTTTGAACAGTGTACACAAGATGATGGAAAAATGTCTTATCCTGTTACTGCACAATCAAAACAATCATATAACAGGGGATTCTCCAGAAATGCTCTCCTCTTGTACAAGGCTGTACTATATATGATTAACCACAAGTCTCTAGCATATTACATCCAGGCCATAAACAGATTACCCATACCTCACTTGCCCTTGTAAAGGCAGGACGTGGCATTCAGGAACTGGCCTTCTGAAAAAGGAAGATGGGAGTGAATGGGACATGAATGTAACTTCTGAGGAAAGTCTGTTGGGTTGCACACCTGATGAATGATCTCACTCAGTGTCTGCTAGCAGAGTCAGGTGTTATTGCTCGAGCAGGTGTCTGGCCTAAGTTGGCATGGCTCTCTCAGATATACGCAGATGTCCATGCATGTCTGTGTGTGTGTTTTAATGCACAATGCACAGCCTTCCAACTAAACTGCCATACATTTATTATTAAAAATGCATACAGTGCAGAATTATTTTATATGCTTACATGAGAATATTTCTAAGGAATTTTCTAGCATTCTGCAGTCTTTCTGTAGATATAGATTACAAAGTTAAAATTATAAGTTACTTAAATGTAAAAGTAATTGTGTGGTGTTTTGTTTGGTGTTGCGTCTAGGTGCAGGTGCTATTTACACTGTTTCAACATGTTTTGGTTTTGATGTTTATCTCAGTGGGAATTTGATTTTTTTTTTTTTTTTTCTTTCACTTCTTTCCTGGCTTTTTCATGTGGTTCTCTGTAGCCACATGAGGTTGATACATTTTTTTTCCTACACATCCTATGTCTTATGAGGACTAATTGTTTTCATGTGTGCTCCTGTGTTAAGGATGAAGTTGTAGCAAACCTTCAGGAAAGGGCATTTATCACAGCTTAATCTAAGGTAATCAAAGCTGATGTAAAGCTGACTGCTTCCCAACGCAATGACGTAGATGGCAAATGTGGCATCCATACCAAATGCTCTTTGCACGAAACTGAATGCAGATTGATGTGTTCCCTTCGCTTTCATCCAAGATCAGGTTAGAGCTAACAAACCCCTTCCCCCACTCCTGAATGGCTACAAATAGCAATTTAAAGCCTTTTTTCCTCTGAAAATACTATACTTCTACTTTCCATCTGAAGAGATTAAGAGATTAAGTGTGTTAATCATTTTTTTGTGAAGGACTGCCAAAAACTGATACATTACAAACTCTTGTTATCCATTTCTTGTCTTTTGTTCATCAAAGTAGACAAGAAAGGCCAGATGTTATTTGTTGAGTTTTACTGGTGCTGCCAAGCCTTCTGGTACCACTGAGTTGTTGCTTTAATGGAACTGGTAAAATTCCCAGCACTTTGGACAAGGAGATCCTCTTGTGATGTGTTTTGGAATTTGGAGTTCAGGATGAAATGTGTACCTGTTTAAGAAGAACAAAAGAACTTCTATGTGTGTGTCCATGAAAGGCACCAGTTCTCCTCTGCTGCCTTACTTTCCATTTTTGCTTACTTTTGCCTTCAGTCTCTTTCTTGTAATGTCTACCTTCCTCTCAGCTGTTAATCTCAAATGTTAAATAAAGGTCAAAACAGTAAAAGACTAGTGAATATAAATGGCTTATACAGTAATGGCTAATATGGATGTTGCTAGGTTAATTTGATGAAATAATCCGTTAGCATGTGTTGTCTGTATAAGGGACATTTTGCTGAAGTCTTTGTCACAAAACCAGGCTTTGAGATAGTGTGCATTCATTGTAAATTTCAGTTTCATGTCATTATAAATGTGCATTAAGGCTTTTGAAGAGTTTTTCTTAGTTGAAAGTAAAAATAATAATCAGTGGGTGTAGTATTAAAACAGGGCTTTCAGATTTTATTTTGGTGCAGCCTGATTACATTACAGAAGATATTTACTAAGGATATTTTGGCCAGGTTCACTGAGAGTGCATTGCGACATTGGAAAAGAAGCCAGTAGAATTATTCACAGAGGCTATAGAAATAGAACACAGAGAAAGTACACTGTGTGTAAGACGTTCATTGGGTTGGTAAATCAAGCCTGAAACTTATAAAATAAAATAATAAAGATTACAGAGGCTTTTTGTAAGGCACATAGCAGATTTTCATTAGACTTTGAAAATGTTCAGTTCTCCTTCACTGAAAAAGCCTGACCAGCGCTGGATATTGGAATCTAACATGCTTATAAATTTTACAGATTGTGTATAATTAGCAGCTAACATATCTAATAATTTCTTTGGTTTGCAGTTTTAAAAATCAGGTCACAAAACTTGACTAAAAACAAATTATTTTACATTTTCATTTAGACCTATTTGTGTTAATAATGTAATTTGTTTATAATTAATCTATATCAGAAGACATATGGCTATAAAATAGAAATAAATTAGAAAAGCTAGTGGATGGCAGGATGTAGGCTCGAATATGCAAACTGAATTTAATTGAATAAACCTCACAGCAAGAAGCTCCTGGATTTAATTCCCAGGTGGGATTGACCGGGTCCTTTCTGTGTGCAGTTTGCATGTTCTCCCCATGTCTGCATGGGCTTCCTTCAAGAGCTCCGGTTTCCTCCCACACTCCAAAGACATGTACGTCAGGTGGATTGGAGATGCTTAACACCTAGACCCCTAGGTGACAGTGTGTGTGTGTGTGTGTGTGTGTGTGTGTGTGTGTCTGTCTTGCGATGGACTGGTGACCTACCCAGGGTGTTTTATACACCTTTTGCCCTGTGAGAGCTGGAATAGGCCCCAGCACTGCCCTAATCCTAATCAGGACAAGTGTCTATGAAAATGAGTGAGTGAGTGAGTAAGTGAGAGAGAGAGTAATTTAAGTTACCTTGGTACCTTGAATCTTGAACTGCTGCTCAGTTTAACTTTTCAACACCCGAAAGGCTTTATATACGAAACATTTGCTCCATATTCGTAAAACTTTTCCTGTCTTGACCCGACACGCCGACTTGTAAAAACTTGAAAGAACTTGTACGGGTATTAGTCATTAGAATTAGTCACACATTTGTGTTTCTCTACAGGGGGAACACAAAGGGAAGATACGTGAGTTTAATCCCCACTCTTGCCTAGATAGCATTTCCATTATTTCTTATGGGGAAAATTTGTTCGATTCTCAAATCAATTGATATTCGAACACAAATTTGGAACGGATTATGTTCGATATTTGAGGTACCACTGCATATATCTATGTGTTTATGTATTGTTATTGTTGTTGTTATTATTATACATTTTCGCTGTTGTTTTATCAACAGCTAACATTTCCTGCACTATAAACTAAAATGTTCAGAATGATAAAATAATAGGTTTTCATTACAACATGTTAAACATTAGATTTGGTCTCATTTGATCCAGATAAAAATAAGAAGGGTAGGCCTCAGAGCTCATATAAGTGCAGGTTTACAGAGGGCAGCCAGGCATCCTGGTGCCATTTTGCTATTCAAAGTATTTCCCAGTAAAAAATGGGGCTGAGCTCTGGAGCTGGAATCTGATCAAGCCGATAAATTTAGTCATGTGTGCCAGGTTTCTGTTATACATGTACAATTTTTGTGGCTGACTGTTAGATTTATAAAGAGACTGTTCACATAGAAATGATGCTTGGAAGATGTAGGCGATACGGACAGGCGGAACCTTTGATTAATTCATTTTTCATGCAGAGAAAATCTTGATAACACCTCTTTTCTCCTTCATCCCATGATTATTTTCATTTCACCATTTGTCAAAGGGGGTTCAGGGTGCTGCTGACTACATTTGTGTTTGATGCTTAGGAGAGGATTGCTCACGCTTCAGAAGAATTCATCACACCACACTCCTGCCTGGGTTCAGTGAGGAGATGTTTTGCTGGAAGCTTTTTGTTGCCCTGCAGCTGGGTTACTGCAGAGAGTTGAGCTGAGCTCATGCTTTTGGATACCCTTACTCAGGCCTAGAGCAATTATTCATGACTTCACAGGCTAAAATGCTGATTACTGCTCACAAATATATACAGTCACCATTAGGTAATATGAGCGAACAGATTGAGTTACTGCCTGTCGGGAAACTACTTTCTAATTTCATTAATTATTTAGGAGATCTTGGTGTTCTCATGTTATACTAAGTAATGCAATGCCATTTGCTCGATGGTATTTGATTTTCTGGAGGATGTTACATACCTCGCAAATAAATTGTGCTATTGAACAAGCTTCTTAGGATTAGGATTCTATCAGCCTTATGTCTAGCATGATGGGCTTCTATACTAAAACCTTTGTCTCCACTTTTTTCTTGTTGGAATCATTTCATCCCAAAGTGCTGCAGTTGGCAGCTTGCACTGCCATTTTTCATCAGTGTCAGACCGCATGTCATGGGGTCATAGTGCACTGGTCAATATGCAGGTGGTTACACCTGGTCCACATACACATTCGTCTTTTTCCTCACCCTGGCACAGAGCTTCCTGTTTTTAGCAGCCCATAAACCCTGGGTTTTTTGAGCAGGAGATCTCTGGGAGACCGGATTGAACACTACCTTTTTAAGGTTTCCCAAAGTCTGCAGGAGTAACCATACCTATCCTAACCTGTGACGCAGGCCAGACAGCTGGACAAACAGCTGCTCCCTCAGCTTCCTAATAAGACTAGGCAAGGCTTGTTAGCCATGCAGCAAATTTTTGTATGGACTCTTTATTTGCCGCATTTGAAACCCACTTTGTGGAATGCTATTTGATTGCCAACGACATAAACTCTCTCATTTTGGAAGGTTTATTTATATACCTTATTTTTATGCTAAGGGAAAGAGTGAGAAAACTGTTTCAACAGCACAAGCTTTCAAAGTTTGATGAGGCTTTGAGTCACCCTGTCTTCTTGAGGGAGAGGGAAATCCATGTGCTGCCCTTGCTACTGTGAGCACACTCATTGAACTTTTGAGGCAGCACACAGGTAAGGTATGGAGGCATTTCTCAGTGAAATTTCTTTTCCCCAATGGAAAGGAGTATTACTCACACTTACCGACACATGCCCTCCCTGGGGCCACAAACAGACAGTATACTGTAAGCTCTCTGGCTTCATCTGTATGGCATTAGTTATTCTTGACGATTAAAAAATTTTAACTGAATTTCTCATGTACAATTCTTTTTGAGCATATTTAAAATAACAAAATTATTCTCAGCATAGTTTAACACCTATTTGACTGTGGATTATGCTTAAACTCTATTTGCCCTCATTCCAGAAACCTTGCTGAGCTTTGTTGATGACATCTTGTCCGGTGCCAAGTCTCCATGTGTGATGCTTGGTGACATCCCTGATCCCTTTTCCTCCATCTCCATGATCGTACGCTGCCTTGAGCCTGACACTACTTACATGTAAGCACCATTTCTGTTCAATTAATTTAAAGCAGTGGTTCTCTTGGTGCTGGTAAAACCTTTTTCCTACACATTTTAGTGTTTCCCCTTTGTCACAGTTAACTGACTGGTCGTACAATAGGGAAAACAGTAGTACATGCAAGGCTGAGGTTACTCCAAAACAGCAATTGAGAAACACTGGTATAAATGTTTCCTGAAGTTAAAATTTAAAAACCTATGAACAAATGTTCAGACTTTCTTCACTCCCTCATTCTCTCTCATTTCAAGTTTGTTTGTATGGGACCTGACATCATCTTCTAGTCACAGGCAGCTCATAAGCCTTGTTTGCTCTTATGCTGTTTACGTACTAATGAGGAAAGGCCAAAATTACTGTTTTGGTGAAATGTCCCTAAATTTTTCTATTTTGGTTTCAAACCAGAGTAGTTTCAAACAATGTTGTTGATCTGTCACTTACTAGAAGAGGAATATCTTTTTCTAATTTGAAGAAAAAGTGGCATGCTTTGAAGGACAATCAAAACCCATTAACAGTAGCTGTCTTAACATTTTTATTAAAAAACCCAAAACTCTTCACCTCCAAAACTCTAACTTTAAAATGTACATGCTTTTGTTGGCATGCTCCAAGAGCTCGTTCGCTCCATATGCATCTGAGCTCACTTTTGGCAAAGTGCAGAACTGAGATTGTGAAGACTGCAAGCAAATCAGTGTCTAACTGTGCTCTCAATCTCTGTGTTTCTATTATCTCTCCCCCAAGATCATGAGAATGTGAGAATGTGGGAATGGTTTGCACAACATGGTCTGGAATACTTCCTGCTAGTCGATTGCCCAAAAATCAGTAGTTGACTGAGTTCGCACACCCTCCTAAATTACCCACCCTGAGATTCTCAACAGTAGAGTATGTTATTTTCTGGCCTTAACCTCTGTCTCCCCTCAAAGTATCCTTCATCCTGTGTTCAGTGTATAGCGGTGACATCAGTCTAACATCATCTCCTGGACATGGTGCCTGTAAAAGATGAAGCCCGATGGGCTAATGCCTGTAGAGCGTACCAGCATGACAGCCCAAGGTGTTTGCAAGCCACATGCATGACACTTGCATCCTTTAGTGAGGAGTGCTGTTTTTCTTGGACTCGACTGGCCATGTTTACACACTCCGCGTCTTCAGGCAGGGGGACACTTTTGAGACAGCTGGGGAAGTGGTTCATGCTTTGGAACGGCTTAAAAGGGAGCACTTAATGATGATATCAGAAACAGAAATGGAAAGATCAATGTGTTTCTAGAGACAGAAAGTAAAGGGCAAATGAAAGGGTATGTTTTCTGCATAGGGGAGAGGCCCTGTCAGAGGTTCCAACTAAACCAACATGATGCATTATGGCACTCTGTCCAAATATAAGTGAAATGCTGTGAACAGTGACATAAAAGATACTAAACAGTGACATAAAAGATTGCCAGAGTGATAAGAAGCAACCTAGAAAATAAAGCATGGGAAAGTATGTTTTGTGCCTCAAGCTAAATAACTGCCACACTACATAAGCATACCTGCTAAAGAAATAATAACTAGAGTCTTCTGTAAATGTTGTAAGCCTCCACCAGTCAGCCTGGTGATGTTTCAGTGAGGTAAAGTAGACGTTCCTGCTTCATTGAAAGTAGCTCCATTGGCAAATGTGTTTCTAATGACCGTATGGAAAGCTGAAATTATTCCAGCACAGGATAGTTTATTATGATAGTAGTCAGCTGTGAGTTCATTGATGGACCATTTAGGTAGTGGTTGCATGAGACATGCACCTTGGGTCAAACAAAATGCATACATAAAATATTTGATCTTTAGCAGAAAAGGAGGCCCACAACATACATTATAACAATATTCTAAACATCCATCCATCCATTTCCTGCCGCTTGTCCCAAATGGGGTCGCGGGGGAGTGCTGGCGTCCAACCCAGCGCACACAGGGCGAGGACGGGGGACGCACCCTGGACAGGTCGCCAGCCCATCGCAGGGAGGAGCGGGACGGGGACGGCACCCTGCTCAAGGGTACCTCAGGGCAACCACTGGGAAGGGGTTCGAACCCCCGAACCGCTGATCATGTGGCCGACACCCTAACCACTAGGCCACCACTGCCCCCATATTCTAAACATCTATCTAATAATCTAAATAACATATGTGCTTTAAATAAGAAACGGTACTAATGAAAGTGGTACAACAGTCCATTTTTCTTTCTTTTACCAATGGTAAGTGAGACAGCAAACAGTACGGTACACACACTACTAATTGCGCATATGTATCTGCACACCATTTCTCAGGTGGTGTCTCCTGTTTACACCTTTGAAATGTCCCACCACAGCAAAAGCACAGGTGCTAGTTGTTTATGTTGCCATCCACTAGATGGAGATATAATTCAACTTAAATGTTAACAAACTGCCTTGCTTCCTCTGGGAGAAGCCCAACTAATTACATCAGTCTGATCTCATGTGTCTGATCTTCAGCAAAGCTTGAAGAAAAACCACAAGCTCAAGGTTAGACTCCTATACTTACAATGGCAGCACCTCAACCATTCATCCTGTCCCTAATGGTGCTGCGGGCGCCGAATGATTACATAATTCACACACTGGAACGATTTAGTAGCCACACTCTGTCAACTTTAATCTCCAGAGGTACACCTCAAAGAGATGGGATGATGGGGGATTTTATAAATGCACTTTAACTATGTTAACATTTTCATTTTGCTTGTAAACTTTTCTATTTCCTTTTGTATAAGTGTGGAATTTAGGCTATAGATCAGTATTGAACAAAAATAATATTATATAGTATAATATTATATATTGTTAATTATTGTTACTGTGTTGCAACAGCAATGCACTTTAATTATATTGAAAATGCATTAGTGATTTTAATGAAACATGGCAAAAATTTACCAAAAAAATTAATATAAATCAGCCACAAACCAAAATGCTCATCAAACAATAAGAATTCATGCTTGCTTAGAGGCTCTTTTGGATATTGTAGCCTCCTGCAGTGTTTATGAAAGAGTATTGCAATAACGATCATGGAAAAATGTATTGTGGAGCCCTAGTTCTAAGTAATAGATATCTACAGTATGGCAAGGGATATATTATTATTATTATTATTATTATTATCAGTAGTGTCCAATTACTTTTCACAGGTTCAGGCTATGGGCAGTGGACAACACAGGCAGGCGCTCCAGCCCCAGCGAGGTTACCATAAAAACCCCATGCCCTGCAGTCGATGATGTGAAAGCACAGGGTAATTTTCATGTTGTTATAACTCTTTGCCACTGCATACTTTAGCTATATTATAATTAACCTTTTCGGATTTACATAAAGCTTCACTTGCATATGTGGCCTTTTGTCTAACAGTACCCTAATTCCAGCGGACATTTTTGTTCACCACAAAAGCTGGGCTGAACTGACTTTTGTCAGTTCAGCCCAGGAAAAACAACTGTATCTCATACAGTGAGGTGAGATCTATGAACGGATAAAATGGGCTACCAACTGTCATCTGGCTCCAGCATTTAAGACAAGTGTTCATCTAGAATGTTCTGTTTCTGTTCCTTTAGAAATAGCTGACAAAATCTACAATCTCTTCAATGGCTACACGAGTGGGAAGGAGCAACAGACAGCCTACAACACACTGATGGATCTTGGCTCACCCACTTTGCACCGTGTGCTCTATCACTACAATCAGCGCTATGAAAGCTTTGGAGAATTCACCTGGCGCTGTGAGGATGAGCTTGGACCCAGGTTTGAACTTCCTTACATTCTGCCTTTCTTTCTATCCCTATGTTCGTACCAGGCACGTTAAAAAAATTGTTCTAACTTCCCTGCCAACAATGGTGGACACACTCTGACTTTTTGTGCATGAACATAAATTTGCCCACATTTTCATGCTGGTCCAAAAAGTAAATAAAGAAGACCCATTTAAACACTCTCATGTTTGTTTTCTTAGCCACTTGTCCTAATTAGGGCTGTGGGCTGTGCTGGATCCTATCCCAGCTCTCACAGGGCTAAAGGCGGGGAAACACCCTGCATAGGTCGCCAGTCCAATGCAGGGCAGACTTACAGAGAAAAACACTCGAACCCACCTAACGTGCATGTTTTTGGACTGTGGGAGGAAACCCACAAAGACATGAGGAAAACATGCAAACTCTACACAGAAAGGCCAGGAATTAAACACATGTCCTTCTCACTGTGAGGCCACAGCGCTACCCACTGCGCCACCATGAAGCTCATTTAAACAAATGATACAAAAGTATAATGCTTGTTTATTTATGATATGTTAGTGGCAAAAGTATGTGAATGCTTAAAGGTGGAATTAGAGAGATTTTTCGAACCTTGTTTATTTAAAGAGCAGGGATTTATCAGAGCATTAACTTCACACAACATTTATGAATCATGGTACAAACAATGGAGATTCCTTAAAAATGTTTTGAGAGATAACCCAGAACTTTATGCTAATCATGCTTGAAAAGTTACTGAACCATCTCTCAATATACAGTCACACAAACTGTATACAAATGGAGGAAATTTAACACCATTTTTATAATCCCTAGAAGTGGCTGACCAACAAAGATTACTGCAAGAGCATAGCATAATGTGAGGTCACAAAGGGGCCCAAGAAAGTTACTAAGCAACTAAAGCAACCAAACAATGCTTTGTACGACAGGCTTTTTTCTAATAAAGGACATTTTCCTAAAGATCACATAGACAAGCCAGGAGGCTAGTGGAAATGTTTAGTCCATGATGGAGACCAAATAGAACTTTTTTTGTTTAAATGACGAACATGATGTTGAGTGAAATTTAACCCAATAGAGTGGTGGTCGTATCATGGTTTGGATCTGATTTTCTGCATCTGGGCCAGGACAGCTTGTCATCATTGATGGAAGAATAAATTCAGAATTACACTAATGAATCCTAAAGGAAAACAAACTAAATTAAACTAAATAAACTACAATGTTCATGAAGAGCTTTGCTCTTTTAAAAGGGTTTCATGCAACAAGACAACAACACTAATCACACAAGAATGGTTAAAAAAGAATTAATTTAATGCTTTGGAATGGCAAGTCCTGACCTTAAGGCAGTATGAATGTTGTGGAAGGAGCTGAAGTGAACAATTTATGTGAGGAAATACACCAGCATCCTAGAGTTTTATGGAGGAATGGACTAAAATTCCTATGTGCAGGACTGATTAACAGTAACTGGAAACGTTTAGTTGCAGTCATTGCTGCAAAAAGAGGTCTCATCAAATACTAGCAACAAAGGTTCACATATTTCATCAAGTAAAGTGTGACCGATATTTTTGACTCATTTGTTTAAATGAGTTCTACTTTTAGGACTGGCAGTATGAAACATTCTAGAGGGTTATAAACTTTGCACCACTAGCACCACTATAGACACTGTAATTTACAAGTGTTTAGGAATTGCCCTGGGAACTCCATGGCTTTTTTTCCACCAATGCTGCCTTAACTACAACATAAACACAAATTATTCTATTACAGTTTCCAAAGACAGGCTTAAGTTGTTTGTGTTGATGAAGTTCAAATTGAAAGCAATCAGACTGATTAGGCCACATTTAAAATTGACCTGTGTGGCATTAGACTGACCACAAAACTGGGTAGGAGGCTAGCCTCCAAAAAGGGGAATACAACCCATGCTATACAGTTTTAAAATTGCAGCTAAATGTTTTATAAACATAACCATGTGTTTGACATAAAACTTGCACATTTCCATGGAGATGCACAGTAGAGTCAGGTGAATTCAATTAAGAACATTTGGACATGGAGACCTGTAGCCTCAGCATGGATTAAAAGGTTATTTTTAATCGTCTCCATGCTGGAACTGTTTTTCTTGGTAATCTGTTTGCTCCCAGGGAGCACCTTTAAAAAACACTCACGCTACAAGCAGCCTCATATAACATGATAAATGTGTTGACCTTGGAGGAGTCCAAAACAAGGTTGATGCTATCAACTGGCAATCCCTGATTCAAGAAAGCTTATTGATGATTCATTTTTATATGCTTTATGCCAGTCAGTGACTACTATGAGTTAGTGGAGCTGGAGAACTTGCAGGCATTTTCGCAGCTTTAGATGGTTGGGGCTTGGAGAAGATGCCACACCACAATGATGCAGCAGAGTTCTGGAGAATAGCAGCAGTATCATCCTAACATTCTCCTTAAGGCTGTATGAGCCCATTCACATCCATGTTTTCATGTCATTTTTGCAAAAAAATGTAATGAAGCTGGAACAAACAATGAGAACTTGTCTCTCCACAAGTTCCACTACAAAGAAAGGCACGCTCTCCAACACAGCCATGCTTTCTTTGTTTTTAAATTCACTTGCGTCTCAGTGTTGGCCATTTAAAAGTAATTTTCATTAGCTAATCATAATACAAAGATAATAGTCACTCACCCAGCCCCACACTCAATATAAACCAATGTCAGCAGCCTAAACAAAGTGTGGAATCAGGATGGTGAAACAATGACTAATTTCTTTCTTTTTTTTCTTTTTTTTTGAGAAAAAAAAAACTGCTTCACTCTTGCTGGTGAATTTTCTCAAAGCTAACTTATAGCAATGAACAGTTCAAACTGTTCTAAATAGTTGGAAAAGATTTTGTCAGGAGACTGACAGGCATACATTAAAGAAGACTGTCTCCAGTGTCTTGTTTTAAGAGCAAGTGTGATTGGGGTTTGGGATTCAGGCAGTATGTTTTGTGACTGTGGGTGTCTCTGGAATGCTGCTGATTGTTTCCCCCCTAAACTAGTGGATATGAGAGAGAGGGGAGAAGTGGGAGGAAGGCTGGCAAAGTGCAAGAGATTGAAAACTTACCTTGGAAATGAGAGGTCATTTTCCACTTCCATACATGCTGGGATTTATGGTGACAACCGTTGCTATTTGGAGACCAAAATGTTATTCCTTGAAAAATGAAAGCATAACAAACTGCAGGTTCTTTGTTTTAAGGAAATAAATATCTAGATTCTTACAACCACTGAAATGTGGCAAGATATTACAAAACATAAATACATTCAGAAGAATAAAACAGATTACAGCATCTCTGTTCCACACATTTTTCATTTAGCATGCTTGTGATTTTTGATATCATAATATTCAGTGAAATGATAGCCAATGTATATAATGAATTGCCACAGAATGTCTAGCCCTTAAAGATGAAAGCACACAGACAGGTAACTATTAGGATGTCACATGACACTGCATGGACCCTTCAGCTTTATTAAAAACAGACAGACAAAACTCAGCATGATCTGTTTGCACTGCACAGGCCACATTTTAATAGCAAAAGTACCATACTTAAAAATGTCCTTTTCCTGAGCCTACCCAGAATTTTTGTTGGTCCCTGCCACTTTGGGTTTCAGTATTTATACTGTAGAATGTTCAGCTTCTGGTTTTGGCGATCAGATGAAATGAAGCTATGTCTGAGGAATGAGACACTCGTTCTGTGCTCTCACTATCACATTTCAGCCACTTGTCTTTTGAAAGGAATCTTGTCTGCACAGAGCTGCCTTACCTTCAAATGCCCTAACCTTGCCTGCTTCATTAACTCTCAGCAAGTTGTTGTGTTTTGACTAGGTTGATTAGGTCCAGGTCTTTAAGACAAAAAAAAAAAAAAAAGAGTTAGGCCACAAACATGATTTATGCACCATCAGATTTGTCCAGAACTAGAAGTGCAGCATTGAAGGTCAGAATAGCATGCATCTGTTCTTTTTGCAGTTTCCAAATATAGTTTGAGTTTGCTTCCAACTACAGTCTACTGTTTCACATTTGATATATTTCGGTTTCACATGAATCTTCTGTTCTTGATCTCTCTGTGACATTCAGGGCTGGTTTGATATTCTTAGGGAAGATGAACTCTCTATTTTCTACTGCTATTGGTAGAGAAAATGGCTCAGACTTGAATCAAGGTCAAGATGTGACAACTGCATTATCTTTTAGAAATTTTGCTCCATCATGTGTCAATATAAAGAATGCTTACTTTCTGTTTTTGGTTATGTGAATGAAGAGTTAACAGCATGTTGCTACACAAACTGTGTGTGTGTGTGTGTGTGGCCACAGGAAAGCAGGCCTGATTCTATCACAGCTTAATGACCTCAGCGGCTGGTGTCGAGGACTTCTCCAAGAACCTAAAATCGGCCTGCGCAGAGCATCTCTCAAATACCTATCCTGCCGCTATACAGACACCAGGGCATTTGGCCTCAACTGGGTGGACCTTGGCCAAGACTTGCGCAAAGCCTGTGATGAGCAAATTCTGCCTGTGATGTACAATGACTATGGAGAACTTAAAGAACTCTGAAAGCCATCATGGAGGGACTGTCATAGTCCATGGAGCCCACAGCAAGAGTCTCATCTTTTATTCTAGTTCTTTATGACTCTTCTCCAAGAAACTATGCCGAATATTCTGCTTCTAGTTGAAACATTCCTTCTGGAAGAGTTAAATATATAAATGTTTGAAAAAAAGAAAAATGTTTTTGCGTTCTTACCTGGGATTTCTGTAGTTTTGCACTGGAGCTGCAAGGCTAATGCTTTTGTAGTACTTTTGCTTTTGAAAAAGAAAAAAAATGGAAAATTCATTAGCATCTAACTTCCATATCTAAACCATAAAGAGATGTTTAACGATGCTTTTCATATGATTCCATGTAGCCCTAAAGGGAGAAACTAAGTACTGATATTTTAGCAGCATTTTTGCTTTTTTCTATGTCAAGCTTGCATTTTCCCTTACTTATTTTTTGTCATTTCTGCTGGCCACTCTAAAGCCTTGGCTCCTGTTCATTTACCTGCTTATTAGATTTGTAGACTTTTAGATTTTTTCTTTTTTAATGTCTTTCTAAGCACATTGCATTGGCATTCTCCTGTACAGCCTGCAGTATGTAAATAAAGCCTGAGTGACTGATGTGGTTATTGACATTGCAGTGAGTTGCTTAAAAAGTGTTTAGATTCCTAGATAAATCAATAAATGTAATGTTACATGTTATGTTGATATTCTACTGAAGTGACTTTTGCAGTTTTCATCCAAGATATTACAAAATGCTCAACATGATTGGAACTAAAAATAAAAGTGGTGAGTAACCTTAAGTTTCGAGAACAAAGCTTTGTTCATGGCTTTAAATAAGCTGCCAAAATGCCAGAACATAATTGTGTGAAGATTTCGGGAGATAATTTGCCATGAAGGTCTTTTTTATTATTATTTCTATTTGGCAACGTTAGCCTTGTAGTGCCAGTGCTACAAAACTTCAGAAACCAAGTCTGAACTCAAGACATGTCTTGTTTAATCAGCCATATTTGCAGTAAGTAAGAACTAAAGTAAATTTGATTTCAGTTGGACAATTTCTTTCAGAGGTGTTTGAGGAGGTGCCCTTCAGAACCTGGAGTGGTTTCACAACAAGCAGTTATGAGAAGTGTTTTTGGCCTTGAGATCTGCCACCATATCAGTTTCTCAATTTCTTCATCTCAAGATGGATATATTTACAATTACAACCTGCTCATTTTTTTAAAATCTGCAATTAGATGTAGTGGTATGTTTTCACAAACAGGGACCATGCCAGCTTATATAGGTAGAAAGCCTTTCTTTTACACTGAAACAGAGTCTGTATCTTCTCGTTGTGCTAAAATGTCTGTATGTAGTGCATATAGGTATAAAAATACTATGAATTATGTAATTAATGAGAAAGTCACAGCAAATGTAAATGTTGAAAAAGCTGACTGAATTTACTTATGTACTGAATGTAGAATTGCAACTGAAATGACTGATGTATCAATAAAAATGTACAGGTCTTTTTAAGCAGTGTAGGGACAGGACAAAGGACTGTTTCTGAATTGTTTACAGTAAACTGTCTTGTTAATGTTTCTAATTATTTGTTATTTCAAGTAAAAGTGCCCCAAAAGTATTTGTTCCTAGCTGCAGTGATTGAATACACAGGAAGAGATGCCTCATGAAAACCTCTGCTTGACAACTAGTAGTCTGTCTCCTTTGATATCATTTTTTAATCGTACAGGATTACATTTTTGACCAACATCTTTTTGTTTTATTTAATACATTTATAATAATAATCTTACTAGTATTTCAGAAAATTACATTATTAGTTCTTAAAACAGTAGATGAAACACTCCTATTAAAATCATTGGTTAATTTTATTGATATAACAGTAAAAATACGCTTTGACAGACAGAATGACATTGAATAGTAAAACATACTTTTAAAGTATTTGCAAGTATTGAGTTTGCTTTTTATTTCAAAGCATTCGTGCATATATTTTACATCAGTATCATTGATATAGGCTTGTGCTGGCTGAAAACAGGATTTGTAGCACTAAAAAACTAACACTATCAATACAATATCTGTATAAAACGTTTTTATCAGCTTAATATGAATAACATTTTTGGTTTCAATAGTGTGTAAAAATGCTTTTGGGTAAAATGTTAGAATATGTTGTATCTACAACTACGTCTATATTAGAGCTTCTCAAAATATATTAGTGAATGTTTTGCAGATTAATGATTGAATATTGGTGAGTAATTGTGCTGTTTTGGAATAGGTAGACTAATTCTGTGAGGTTTATCCTCCTCATGACAGTGCTGAGTTCTCCACCTCACAGAGTTCCAAGTTCAGTTTGTTCTATCCGCTCAGGTTGCCCCTTGTTCTCCTCTGCTTCAGGGTCTCGACATTTACATTCATCATGGTCGCAGTCCACCCCAAACTGGATGACCTGTCAATCAAACCAGAAAGGGTTAGGCTCCCCACTTCCAAACTACAGATATCTGATATGCTTTATGGCTTGCTTAGTCTTAGACATGCATACAAATGTTGAAAAGGAGGTCAAAATATGGCTCAGAGGAGAAACTATTGAGCAACACTTTGGCCACTGAGATAAATCCCACTAGTGTGAGGAAACAAAGCCTTACAATAACAAGGGCAAAAAGCCCGCTGTTACCAAAAAAACTATTCTGTAGGCCTACAAATAATTAGATAACAGATCAGGATATGGACTGAATGATTGTACCTTTGGTGCACAGATGCTTGAGAGTTGCTAAACTCTAGAAAACTCATAGCATAAAATTACTTTAAGATTTTTACTATTTATTAAGAAATAATATTATATATGTGGTGGCAAAATCTCAAGGATTCATAATACATTTAAAGGTGATGTTACAAAAAATTGTTTTCAATCAACAAGACTGGCAATTAGCATAAGTGGGTACCCTGTTTTATTAAAAGACCAGGATCAATCAAAGTTAAACCTTAACAATATATGTTTATGAAAGTATACCATGGAACAAAGTGCTTTCTAAGTATATCAGAACAAGAGTTGCTCTTTAGGCTGGAAAAAGTTACAAAACCATCACTGAAGAGTTTGGACTCCACCAAGCCACTGACAGACAAAAAAAAGATAGAGAGTTTCTCAGGTCAAAAAGGATCCCTGCATAAATACTAAGCAGATTACTTTTTTTTTTTCACAACAATGAGGTACCTTGCAGGGCTGCAAGACGAAAACCACTGTTCTCCAGAAAATAATATTTCTGTCCTCCTACAGTTTGCTAAAGATCACATGAACCTTCCAGAATGCTTTTGTAGACCAAAATAGAATGTTTTTGTTTAAATTAAATGTTTGGATTCAGGAAAACATTGCATTCCAGCATATGAACCTTCTACCTATCTATGAAATATAGTAGTGGCAGTATCAGAATTTGGATCTGTTTTTCCACATCTCTGTCAGGACAGTTTTTCATCATTAATGGAACATTTGATCTTTCAGCCTCTCCTGTTTAGGGATCACCAGAGCATATCACCTGTTCCCATTTCCTCCAGTCCTCTGCATCTTCCTCATTCACACCAACCATCTGCATATCCTCTCTCACAACATCCAAAAACCTTCTCTTTGGTCTTCCTCTTTTCTTCTTTCCTGGCAGTTCCATCCTCAACATTCTTCTCCAATATAATCCTCATCTCACCTCTTTAAATGTCCAAAGCAATGGTATATGACTTCTCTAACTTTGTCTCCAGATCATCCAATCTGAACTGTCCCTCTAATATACTCTAATATTTCTAATCCCGTCCATCCACATCACTACCTAATGCAAATCTCAGCATCTTTAACTCTGAAACCTCTAGCTCTGCCACCTGTCTTTTTTTGCCACCGTCTCCAACCCGTCAAATGGAACAACAAATTATACCAGAGAATTCTAAAGGTAAATGTCAGGATATCTGTCTGTGAATTGAATCTCAAAAGAAAAAACCTTGCTCATACATGTTTAAGTTCTACAAAAAATGGGTACAGAAGAATAATGTTTGGAATTACTGGCTAATGTTTTATGGCTATAAAAATGTAATTATTAAACTAAGAAGGAGGTTAATTTTTTTGTGCTGGTAAATTAAGCATAACTGCTGAAAGCCAGATTAGGCTCAATAGTTAAACTGTGCTGCAGCTTTGTCTTTGAAAAGAAATAAGTATAGGTGTACATGGTAGTTAAGGGGTCTACTCTTATAGCATGCTGGGTTTTAAAGTTTCAAGATTTCACACAGAATTATGTGAATTAAGCGTAATGCACATCTTGGATTTTTTTAAATGTGCTGTAATGCTAACTGTGAGGCAAAAATGACCATGCTTATACTGTCCCACCATTAGCACTCTCTGTAGGAGCAAAGTCTAGACACATTTAACTTGAGTGCCCAATCAACACATCTGCTGTGTGGCCATCGACATGTTCAGGGCCAGTATAAACACATGAGCTGCAGTTCCGCTGGACCCATGGTCACAGGATGCTTTTCCTCACCGTTTATTTCAGTTTCTCAGTGCCTGCTTGTTACAAGCACTGTTTTCACGATCAGCCATGATCATGGACACCTGGCCTTGGCCTAATAAAACTTGCTTTGACAGTCACTTATTTACTCCACCAACTCTTTTCCTAAGCTTACTGCTCACTATGGGATAGCCTCACACTGGGTGAGTCATGGCATTGGTATTCATGAGGAAGATTGACATCCTGTTAACCAAGTATTAAAAAGTGCACTGGAGCTACAAAGTCTGTATTACAGGATTAGAAAGTAAGAGAAGAATTGGAGGTATGGTTGAAAAAGTAGATATATAATGACTATTGCAAAGATAGAGTAAAGATGCTAATTTGAAGTTGTTTAAACGAGACAAATGATGGGACCGAGAGTTTTTATTTTCCCTAATGTGATCAGGATGTTTTAAACTTGAATTAAAACTGGTTAAATAAAAATCAAAGATTATTTACCTTTCTGGAGGAAAGAGTGGATGGACAGCAATCTCCTCCATCATACTTGCAGTAGGCTCGGTTATTGATGGTATCACACCAACCATCACCGCTAAATGGCTGAGGAAAAGCATAAATAGTTTTAGAAGTAAAAGTGAATATTTGTCATTGTGAAGCACAGCACACAGTGAACTACAACAAAATTATTTTGTTCAGGCGGCAACTATATCCAACGCCTGGGGAGCAGTGATGCGGATGGTACCTTACTCAAGGATACCTCAGGACAACCTACTCTTCCAGGATTCAAGCCCATGATCTTCCAATCCTGGTGCCAAATCCCTAACCACTGGGCCACCACTGCGTTTCCAAGTTTCATTTCCAAGCCACCTGCACACTACTTTTGCACAAAGATTTGCTAACCAAAACACCAGATCTTTGCATTCTGTTGATTTCTGAATTAATTATTTTATTAGATATATCCACAAATTGTTTTTTTTTTACCACTGTATAGCCTGGTTCTCAAAAAAACCTTTTGTTCTAATCACATTTCTTATTTGACCAAACAACACCTGAAGATTACTAACTTTATTTGAATGCAAGAAGTCTCCTTGAATCATAGTGGTATTCTGTTGTTGACAACTATGCTAAAAGTATCATTTATGTGCATGATATAGTGGATTGACAATCTCTCTAAGGTTTGAAACTCTATACATGACTTACTGATCCCTCTACTCAGATGTCCTGGTTCAGAACCATTACTTCACCTGTGCAAGAAAAAACCCACTATTGTAGTAAGACATTTTGCAATGCTTTTAGGAGTTGAGTCCAACTTTCTGGAATGGAGCACAATTATCAAATTTGAGTTACATAAAAACCTCAAATGCGTCATAATGACAGCCTTTAACTTTTTCAACTTAACCTTAGAGATTTGGTGCCAAAAATAAGAAAACAAGAGCAGCCTGCCAACAATACTTTTGGCTTTCCTCAAGCATGTGGAGTGATTTCAAAGGGTCCAGGTTGTACCTGAATCCACAGCCCAGCACAGGAACAGCTGCTTTTTCTGTATAATTTCACCTGATAAAGCATGCCTAATCCAAAATGTTTTTTTTCCTGTCCTGTCCTATATGCCAGGTAATTGCTATATGCATAACCTCCATTAAAATTTAAACTGGGAAAGGCTGGGAATATTCTGAGCATCATTGCATTATTCAGTAGAATATATCAAAGCTCCAGTATTAATTTGATGCATTTGGAAGGATTTTTCGGCAATAACAACATATTAAATGAACAATATGGACTAATAAAAAGTGTATGAGCCCCATGTTATTTCATAGCAGTTAGTGCCTTAGGTTTTCTGCTAATTAATTTTTTATTTGTTCCATGGCTATCATGGGATGGGATCAGTAATTCCTGAAGCTTTACAGGTACATATTTGAGAAGGAAATCTCAACACCAAAAGGTTTTTAAAAGGTTGAAATTACTTGCCAACATGATATCAACAATTTGGTACCTAGAGCTGCCCTTATTTCTTTGAATTGCTTAAAACACATTTTCAGCAATTCAACATTTTCAGGTCCTCGTTTTACACCATTCTCAGCAGGAGAGCTAGAGAAGTGGTTTTTTTTTTCAGCTGATGCGTCATTCCCTGAAGATTTGCATTTGAAAGATGTGTCTGCGTGATTCCAGGGGAGGTAGAGGTTAAGGACCACACGGATAGAGCTGAGTCATTTTCCACTGTAAGAAATCTAAAGAGGGGTCTTGTCTATATTAGAACTACTCCCTAGTCTTTGACTGGTGCATTCCACGTATGTAACTAAAAATTGCATAACAGGACTATGGAAGCCATATTGGCCTTTCCCTACAAAAAAAAAAAATTGGGTAAGTGGACTTCTGGAAAAGGTTTAAGATATATTTAATTTTCATTGTCCAACAGTAAAGCTCTCTCTCACCTTACATCATATGGAAGAGCTGGCCCATGCACTCCCCACTTATTTTGACCTGTAAGTGAACTTGCAATGACCTTAAGCTGATCAAAAATGTGTTGCATCTGGATCCACGCATGTCCTGAGACTTGCTTGAGCAAAGTGTTCTATGGACACTTCTTTTTCTGGATTCTTTCTTTTTTCAGTTATGTGGCAGCATCCAAGACATGATGTAGAGTGTCAAATAATAGAATATAACAGAACTGAAAATTAGGTGCTCTGAGTCACCTCTTTAAAATGTATGTATTTTCATAACATGATTAGCCCTTGGCAATTGTTCTTGTGCCAAATGTTTGCCTCAGAATACAGTATGTCAAAGTAAAGAATGAAAGCACAGACATAATGAATGCTTTCAACAAATGCTTGCTCTTACATTTCTGCACAAATAAAATCAGAGCATATATTCACCTCATGTGATGTTGAAAAAAATTAAATCCCTGAAGATCCCATTGATGTATGAAAGAGGGACTCACTCCACAGGCCAACTGACCAACCATGTCTAATACTAGGTACAAAGCACCATTAAAAAAAACAAACACCATGGTAACAGCAGCAAATGTTTTGGGTTCCATTAGTACTGTCATCTTGTTTCAGTGAAGTAATAGTCTCATGATTAGAACTTCCAGCACTGTATAAGCACTGTATTAGTTATTATTATTCAAACAAAGCTGCAAGCGGGACCTTTCTTTTAGAATGTTGTGGTGCAAAATGATAAATATGAATGACAAATGATAATCAAGCTTCAAATGAAGACTAACTTGTCTTGTCTCCAGCTAGGAGTAATGATCTGTTAAACTAGTGTACAATTTGTATATTTCAATCTTAGCTTCCCAGCAACCCAGCCCATCCTTGAAAAGATTATTTTAGATTTTACTTTTAGATTTTAACTGTAGCCATTTAAGTAGTTATCAGAAAAGTCATGTACAGGTATCTTAGGTCTGCCAATTGCCAATTTAGATTGCACTCCCTAATTTCACTGGCCAATATGGTCACAATGAGACTAAAACAGGCATTTTATGTTATGCAAAAGCATGCAGCTGCTACATGGCCTCCATAGACAATAAAAACTTGCCGTTGGGTAGCCCAGTGGTTTGATTCTTGTCCCCACTGCCTACATTCCACTTCAGTGGATGTGTTAAATACAAAGACATAGGGCTGAGTGTCGTGCTGTGTGCTCACAATGACAAAACAGGCACTATCATTTATAAGTAAGAAGCATATAAGTATAAATGTAAAAAGTAGTTATTTGAAGGACACAACAATATATTCAGAACATTAAAATGTTTTTATCATTACAATAATGAACATTAATTTCTCTGATTCACTTTAATTACTAAGTGAAAGTGAAAAATGGCAAACCTAGTCATTGTGAAACGCAGCACAGCACAAAAAAATTCAGCCTCTGCATTTCAGCCATACACACACGTGCAGCAGGGGGCAGCTATTGAAAGCACCTGGGGGAGCAGTGACGGGGACTGTACCTTACTCAAGGGTACCTCAACCTACTGGTGAAGGAATCGAACCCACAAGCTTGTGATCAGGGGCCAACTCCCTAACCACTAGGCCACCTAGTAGGCTGCACTAAAGTAGCTTCTGAGCATAGATCTCATATCAAATTCAACCATTTTTTGAGTCTCCACATTTTGACTTTTTAAGCCTTTGACGTCATTTGCGTTATTGTTGTTTGTTTTTGTCCCATATATCTATGAAATCGCTCTTGATATTAGGAATATGTCCTATGCAACTATGCCAGATATGCAAAATAAAAATAATGGATGATTCAAATGCATTAAAACTAAAATATGCCAGTTTGAAAATGTAAGGAGAAGAAAATACAGATATTTGTGTCAAAATGCTGATATGCTCCAACCAATCTCAAATCATTAATTAGGTTAATAATAGTGTGTCGAACAACCTGCTTCTAATAAGCAGACAATAATATCTGTTAAAAAATGGTTTATTCTGACAAAAGATATCCACCTTAAACTCATGCATATACAAATATGTGTATATGGACAATATACATATGAAAAGTCTTGCATAAAATCTTGACACTGGATGTAGGCTTGTCAAGGTGTAATGGAGAAAAGAGAATTACCTGTGTTTTCTTAAATGCTAAGACACGATATTGATAAGATATGATACACCCAGTCAATATTTCATATATGATGAAATATGTAAAATGAATGATCAGGATCACTCAAAATCAGGATGAGAAAAATGTTTTTGGTTTAATAGTCGTGCATATACAGAGTCTGGCCACTAGATGGCGCTAAAAATGCTTTTCAAAGCCTCTGCAAGCAGCATTTACCATAACTCACACACTCACTCACATTTAGCAGTATTACACTAAAGGAGCTCCTGTCATATGTCTGTAGCTTTTGGTGCTTGAGAAAAGCAATGCTTCACAATAATGACACATTAAGCAAAAATGATGCTCATACTTTTTGTTTTTCTGTCTTTTAGTTTTCTTTTTTTCCATCTTTAGTTTTCAATATTGTTCCACCCTATTCAAAGAAGGGACATTACAGTGGCCAACATAGACCCTGTTCACACTGTTTAATCACAGTTTAATTTCTGATCACAGTGTTCTGATCACAAAATGTTGAGGTTTAAATATAATCATGGACTCTTAAAACCCACCAATAGCCTGAACTCTTAAACCCACCACTTCACCCACCACTTTCTCCACTTTTCATTCTGTATTTATTTATTTATCTCGTGTTGCACTCCTGCACTTTAAATACAGTAACACCGCTCCACCACACTGCTACACCATAATGTGCCTGGGCTGCTTTGTTCCACAACACTGCAGCCTTCCACGGATGAATGTACTGTCTGTCGTGCCGTCTGTTGTTGTCTGTCTTGTCTGTCTTGTCCGCACTTGTTGCCCCGTGTTGTGTCTTATGTTGTCTTGTGTCTTGTGTTGTGTCTTGTCTTGTGTGTAGCACCAGGGTCCTGGAGGAACGTTATTTCGTTTCACTGTGTACTGTGTATATGGCTGAAATGACAATAAAATCCTACTTGACTTGACTTGACTTGATAAGTGTGATTGCATTACATCTGTCACTTCTATAAGAGCCCTGTAACACCCAAATTTCCCATTCGTGGGATAATTAAAGATTGCTCTACTCTACTCTACTCTACTCTATCAAAGACAAAGGTGGTCTGGGCCTAAAATGCATGCAAATTCTGGTTTTACTGCCTCATGAAGCCAGCAGAACCACATCATCTGCTAAAAGCAATGATGCAATCCTGAGGCACCCATACTGGGAACCCTCCGGCCCCTGACTGCTCCTTAAAATACTGTCCATGAAAATCACAAACAGCAGCCCTGAATCCAACATCCACTGACAACGAGCTTGACTTAAGGTCAAGAATAAGGATACAGCTCTCAGAGCCATTATACATGGTCCAAATGGGTTGCAAAAGATCTCCTGGTACCACGTATTCCAAAAATAACCGCAGAACCTCTTAGGGTACATGGTCGTAGGTCTTCTCCTGGTCCACAAAGCACATGTAGACTTGTCCGGCAAAACTCCCAAGCACCTTCCAAAATCTGTGCAAGGGTGAAGAACTGGTCTGCTGTTCCACGGCCACGACAAAATCGGCATTGCTAATGTGCAATCAAGCCTGCCACTCCCAGACATCCATGTCACATTGAAAATGTGTGGCAGCCATGACAGCCCAATAATGTCCACAGCCTTCAGGATTTAGGTCTCTATTTCTACTACTACAGATGGTGAGCCCGTGAGATGGCAGCTATTTTCATCTGACCTAAAACCTGTCTTCTTCTTCTTCTTCTTCCTCTTCTTCCTCTTCTTCTTTTTCTTATTTAGGCTGCTCCCATTTAGGGTTAATTGATTTTGTTTCCTTTTCATTTCTGTAGACAGGCACCACAAGTGTATCACTGCCTCCCACCAGTGGCTCTTTGAAACCAAATGATGCATGTGTTTTTCGAGCAGGGAAGAAGATCTGATGGGCATTTATAAGCTTACTTTGGATTTCACTTTACCATTAATCAAGACTTCAAAGGCCCTGCCATTTTTAAAATAAAACTCTTTTATTTTTCCTAACACTTGTAAATCAGAGGCTTATCATTTGTTAAGCTAAATACACAGAAGTCCATACTTGAATTGTACATTTTAGTTAATAACATTTAGTTAAATATGTTATTGTGATTAACTCAGTTTGTTAAATGCATTTCTGGTTTGGCATACTGGACTAGTGGTTACATTAGACAGAATTTCAGCTATATTTTCCACTATGGTGGTGAATAGGAATGAAATGAAACTGAAATTAAATTAATTTTCAACAACCATAAATGTTTTAGAACAGAAACACTGATATTTCTGTGCAATAAAATTAACATTATCATAAATTCCCATGGAAGCCAAATCAATGAAATGGGGAGAAGTCTAAAGCCACATTTGTTTATGTTTTGTGTGTGTGAGCATTGGTAGTGATGTGCTAAGCATGCCAATCTTAACAAAATATCAAAAATATTGTCCATTGTCAGTGGTCTTTAAATGCATGCAAGTCCACTTTCATTGTCACATTTAAGTCATCACAGGTAAGATAAACTTGGGCACAATAATTTTTTATACCTGCTGTAGTAAGTTTAAATGTTTTTTAACCTGGTGCTGGTAACTGGGAAAGCACAAACCAGAGTATTTCTTTCATCCGGTGTAAAACATTTGCCAGATCAATATGCAAACAATGATACAAATTTCCATACCAGATCAGTCAGGCCCAGATTAATAATGACTGACTACAGTACTGTTAGCCAACATGGTGTGGGTGGAAATCGGACTACTGTTGGTTGGAGGAAAAGGAGAAAAAGAAAAATAGGAGGAAGGCATGTGAAATTGAAGAGAGAACCTTTGAATGTTGGCAACATTACTGTTAAATGGAGGGAGCTAGTAGGTGACATATAATATTGTAGGAAGGCACACACAGGTGGATTTTATTATATGCAGGAGCATCAGTCTGAAGGAGACTGGAGCATGGGATGGTGGTTTTAAGCATAACTCTGGAGATCAGAAAGATGAGGAAAGTGAGGGCAGAGCAAAGTATGAAATGGCAGAAGTTGAAAAAGCAAGACTGTATAGTTGACTTCAGGGAGGAGCACTGGGCAGTGAAGAGTACTGAGACTAGATAGAGACAGGGAGCTGGAAAAGATGCAGGTTAGGGTGATGAAAGGATTACAATTGGAAACACATTCAGAAGTGAGCAGAGCTCTCTTGATGGGTTAATGAAGTAAGACAACAGGGTTACAGGATGTTAGGTTAGTTATGTGTGAAGTGCAGTGGATTTGCAAGGTGGAAGTAAGGGCAGCAATGAATAGGATGAATAATGGAAAGGCGGGTGGTCCAGATGGCATTTCTGTGGAAGCATAGCGGTCTTTAGCAAAGATTGCAATGGAGTGAGAGGATGCCTCAGGAGAGAAGAAGCGTACTGGTACTAATTTTCAAGAATAAAGGTAATGTGCAGAGCTGTAGTAAATATAAAGGGATAAAGTACTTTGGGATCTTAGAGACACAGGGTGCACAGAGAGGAGTTTTGGTATTATATGAGGAAGTCAGGAATTGCAGTGAAGTATGTCAGAGTGGCACAGGATATGTATGAGGGCAGTGTGGCAGTAGTGAGGTCTGCAGTAGCAGTGATGGTTGCATTTAAGGTAAACGTGGAAATTACAACAAAGATTAGCGCTGAGCCCTTTTTTGTTTGCAGTGGTAATGAACAGGTTGACAGAGGAGATTAAACATTCCTTGTAGACTATGATGTTTGCAGATGACATTGTGTAGCAACAAGGGAGAAGCTTGAGGAGATCCTGGGGACTGAGCTGGACTGAAAGTTAGGTGGATTTAGACAGAATAAATTAGTGTGAATGAAAGGATAGACAACAGAATGGTTAGAATGTTGAAGTTGTAGGAATGAATATTTATCAAATGAAACTGTGACCAGCAATGTTATATGGGTTAGAGGTGGTGTGGACGCAAAGACAGATGACAGAATTGGAAGTGGCAGACTTAAAGAATCTATGATTTGTCCAGGGACTGAGGAATTTGGACAGAATTAAGAGGGAGATTTAGAGGGATAGCTGAGGTTGGACAATTTAAAGATCAAGTCAGAGAAGCAAGATTGCTTTGGTTTGGGAATATGGATAGTATGTTGGGGAAAAAGATGCAGGTACCAGGCTAGAGGAGATAAGGATGGCCAAAGAGGTGGTTCATGGATGTGGTGACAGAGGACGTACTGTCTTGCTGGTGCTCGGGTTGAAAGAGGTAGATGCAGAGGATAGAAAAAAAGAAAATGGATGATATGCTGAAAGAGAATGAAGCTGAAAGAAGAAGAAGACGGAGAAAGAAGAAAGAAGAAAAAAGAAGAAGAAGAAGAAGAAGGAGAACAAGAAGAAGATGATGATGAAGAAGAAGAAGAAGAAGAAGAAGAAGAAGCAGCTATGGCTGGTGTTTGTTTCTCAACCGCGTACATATACATAAATTATGGAAGGCATCTACATTATCTTCATTAACTTTTTGACAACAGTCATTAATTTTTGTTGACAACAATCACTCCTTCATATCAACTTGGAAAAAATAATGTAAATATATATATATTATATTATATTATGTAAATATTTTTTATAAATGTGATAATAATGATAATATTTATATTATATATAAATAATGATAATATTTATATT
The DNA here is from genome assembly GCA_017165825.1 of Hepsetus odoe. NCBI lineage: Eukaryota > Metazoa > Chordata > Actinopteri > Characiformes > Hepsetidae > Hepsetus > Hepsetus odoe. The sequence continues at coordinate 21,548,175 of CM029388.1, forward strand.
ATTAATAATAATTTCTAATAATGTAAGGGTTAACTATGAAAGTGACAATTGTCATTGTGGGCACACAGCACAGCACTCTGTGAACCAAGCACAAAAACGATCTACTTTAACCTGCATTCAAGATAATTGATTTCATATGCTAGTATTGATCAACCCTCATTAACAACAACTAAAGTACAAAATAAACTATAATTAGATAACATTTTTTGGTTTGCCCTTTATTTATCCATGTTTCTTTATATAACGTGAAGTATGGCATATCCATTTTCCGAAGCATGGGAGTAAATCTAATCAGAGCCATGTGCTCTCTAGTCCTATGTCTTTTAGTTCTTACGCATTGTGGACAGTATAGGTCTAATATAAGATAGGTCTTGATCATTAAGTGCAAGCAAAGCCAGTTGTATTTTAGGCCAATGTCATTGCTGGGAGTCTAAATAATAGTATATTCAAAGATGCCTTTAAACTTCACAGCATGAAAACACAGTTTCTCTATGCAACACAATCATTAATTAAACAGCCTTAGTTTTATAAGTAAAATCTTTAAAAAATGTTTTATTTGTGTAACTCAAACTACAAATTACATCAAATCATCAGGCACCAAACTGTTAAGTCTATTTGCAACAAGCACGTATGCTCATATATAGAGACTGATTTAATGCAGCCAATGGTTCCAGGACTTCCATTAAACACGCTCTATCAAATCACGTTTAGTTTGGCACCTCAATGCCGGACTGTCAGTGGATTTTGAGTTAGTGCTTTGGATGACCATGAACAAGAATTCATGAATTGCGTGTTGAAGGAAAGAGGAAGCAAGGGCTAAATTATATTTTTATGCTCATATATTTACCACATGATGTCTCTGCAAGTGGCTCCAAAAGCCCTCTGCATTGATATGCAATGAAATTAATGCATGGACACTACTAATAATTGTTTACTTCCAGATATACTCCTTGAACTCCTTCACTACAAAAATCACAATATTCTCTCTTCTTCCCAAGGTTTAGCTCCAGTGAGGTTGCATTTCTAAGCAGCTGAAAATAAAATAAAATTATACTCACTTATTATTTAACTCATAGAACATTACAGCCTGAGCTGAGCTGAACATAATAAGTGAACAAATTTCAGTTCAGAAAGTGAATTACAGTTGCTATTCTTTCATTCCCGCCAAAGAGAGTTCCTATAACAACATAAATCTCTTTTTTTGATCTTTCTTTCTCTAATGGGATTAGTGCATCTAAGCAGACAATTAACTAGCATTTTGGCTAAACAAAACTGGTAAAAATATGTAGTGGTTTAATGAAAAATAGCCTTGTTTTGCCCTTCAGGTGGGCAGTACTTTAAGGGCGTGGCATCACAAAAAAAAAAAAAACAATGTATACAGAATAAGAGCACTACATGATGGTTTAGAAATGTTTTCTATCTTGTTATTTCTAAACAAGTTATTCTAAATTCAATTCTACTTGATAATTGCACATATGTTACTAGACTAACTTTGGGCTAATCTAATCAGCTTTGATTACAACATTGCTTTGATGGGGTATCAAAATTTTAGGAGCTTTTTACTAAATGTGACCACACAGACCCATGGAATTGCAACTGCTTTTCATGTAGGCTTTCTCTTGGCCAGTTTGTTCTGCTGACCACATTACTGGCTCTCTAAACTAAAACAATCAATAAAAGCCCTATCGCTCTTAGCTGATTATGGATGTCTCTGGGCCTCTCCAGCAGTGGGGGGCCACCTTCACATTGGGTTGGTAGAACTCTGTCAAAGAGACCATTTTTCTCAAGCTGATGAGGAGCAGATGTGGAAACTACCAATTTTTTTCAACCTCCTCTTAGCAAATTTCACATACCAGGCCAATAAACAGCCCATAGAGATTAGGCCAAAGTTAAAATCTCTCCAAAAACTGAATGTGACTGCAGAAATGAAGGAGACAATATTGGTGTACCAGCAGCGGTTATTCAAAAATTTAATACTGCTGTGAAGTTTTATTAACTCTTGAAATATAAATAATGAAACGAGAATAGCATTTCTATTATATACTGATAACGAACATAATTCTAACAATGTAAGCTATTCTAACAATGCAAGTCAATTCTCACCTCACAGGATTGAATGCAGTGGATCTGCTCCGGGTTTGGATGCCACTTCATTGTTCCCGTACAAACAATGCTCTGTATTAAGCACAGACATGCACATTCACACAAAAAGAAAGAGGCAAAGATATTGCATCATTACCCACTGACCTGGTTAATATCACACTGACTGGTATGATATTATTGCAGTATAAATAGAAGTAGTTAGCAGTACTTCAATCAACGTTTCAGCTTATTATAATCGTCTAAACCATTTAGAAGTCTAATGTCTTTGTTTCAAAACCAATATTCAAATATATTGTACTTAATGTACATGCAGGAATATTAGATAATACAAGTTATAATCCTGGGAAACAAACAGTACACACTGTTTTTCAAATACAGGCTTCAACTTGTCTGTCTTGTTTGGAAACACATTTCATTGATTTGATGAGAAAATGCTGTTCATTCCCACATGTGTGGAAATATGATCAGTTCCTGGGCTGGGCTGGTTTCACCACTGAATTCTTGGAAATCAGTCCCTTATCTCCTCTTCATCTCCCTCCTACCTTGACCTTTCCTCCATTACACTTACCCAATCTGCAAGAGTTTGGATGATGTTCCTGAAAAGCACAATCTACGTAAGGCTGCTAAAGTATAGTTATAAACACTGCAAAAACTGACACCTTGACAAACTGAGTGATTGGTGTGTGGCATTTTAATTCATTTTAATCTCCTGTTTAAACATTTCCCCCAAAATCATCGCCATTACAAATTGGTATAAACAAAAGATAAACAAAAATGGTGTTTCGCTTTTGTTTATAAAAAGGCAATGGAATAGCCATTTTTGACTCAACTTTTGTATCAACGTATTACTCAGATATGCCAATTATAACATTAATTTTGTTCCAGCATATTCAGTTTAAAGCCACGTAACCAGCACAATGGTTGCTGGGGTCTTAAGGAGAAAGACATAGTAATCTTTCTCTATATTTCAAGGCTCATGCTTGATTGAATCAGATTAAACAAATCTGTATTTATTTAATTATTATTATTATTTTATTAACATGGAGATCACTTGAGGTTTTTTGCAGGGTAAAGTTTAATCCTGAGTGAAAGCAGTCATGTTGGTTTAGTCTGAGCTGATCTCAATCTGTGTTGTATATAAAACATTAATACAAAGTGTGTTTAAGTGGAGAATGTTTAGGACTTCAGTGCCCCAGTAATAACCTTACCTGAACCTTGGTGGGCAGGACCCAGTGTCTGAGAGTATTAGCTGTAGAGTTCTTGGCTAACAGTACGGGGTCACGCAAAGCTACAATGCATGTTGGGTAGCAGACCGCACCTGCCATAACACAAAATAAGCTATGCTCAAGCCTTTATTTGCATATGTTGAATATATTCATGGGAGCACATATAAAGAAATCTGGCTCTGCATCTTGGCAGGTCAGCATGTAAAATGTTCTGCCACATTCAACTTCAGTGTTACCTTATTCCCAAGCAGAGCTTTTACTACACTACAAACTAAAACTCCATTTAACTCTCATTTTGATGCAATCCCCATCTGAGTACAGTATATTGTACAGATGTCTAATAAAGATTCCAACCAGTGGAAAAAATTCAGATTAGTTAAAGGAAGCAATATGTAGGTCTTTCTAAGTCCTCACCTACACCATAGCCCTCATCACAGGTGTACTCCACAGAGTTAAGCTCAGGAGGGGGCTGACAAACTCCTTTAATCTTCATGCACATGGAAAAGTCTTCATTCCATCTGCCATCTTTGGTACAGCGAATTCTATACTACAGAGGTAACAAGACAAGAGCATGATCTGAGAGAGGAAATGTTCATTTAGCAAGTAGAATTACATAAACTAAAGGTAATGTAATCCAAAATATCATCCCCACCACAAATAAAACAGTAAAGAGTAGGAAATGAGAGGTGATTGTTAACAATGTATATTTACCCTCTCATTAGAGTCCGGGCACTGTAGAGTGCACACACTGTCAAAGCCCAGATGGTTTGTGCATGTGTACATGCCCTCAAACAGGGCAGGCAGAGGAGGGCACGAGACAGGGGAACAACTACCCTGCTGCCACTTGCCTCCTTCTAAACACTCCAGCCTCAGAAATTTCCTAAACGAAAAACACACACATACACACGCTTTACTATCATTATGGGCTGTTCTACTGACCTGTGAACTTGCTTGCCAAATAATAATGTTCCCACATATACACCTAACCATAAGCTTAATTTCAGTAACATAAAAAACTATTTGGTTTTTCATAAAAACAGAATTTTGAATAAAATGCATTTCTACCAGGGACCAACAAAATAAACAATAAAAATATTTTTCAACTTTCTATATCATAATGGGAACTTCTTTTCTCGATAAAGAAAGCACTTATTATTTACCATCAGAGAATGGTCTCCAATTTAATTGGACCTGCACAGCATTTAAAATACTGACTAAGCAATTGGTGCTCACACCAGCACAGTGAATTTTCTAGGTACATTCATAAAAATCAAGCGACAAACCAGCTTGTTCAAAATTGTTTACCTGGTCAAAACCCACATAAGCAAAAATGGTACCTTCCACTTATTGCAAAACACTTCTCCTGAACAAGTCATAAACACTATGCCAAACTATCAACTTACATGTAATGCCTTGCAGAGCAAACATGTCAAAGGCATTAATAAACAAGAGCATTTAAAAGCATTTATTAGGCCTGTTGGCTATCACTGGCACTATGAATATCCAATTAAAAGTACTTAAGATGGGTTCAAATGATGTACCTACTGGTTTAACAACCCATAAATTCATGACAGGTGTAAATGTTGGCCCCTTTTGGTCTTCTAATATAGTGCTAAGCTATATTGTCTAATTTCAGTGTATGAATATGATTAACCACATGCCATTTGATTTGTCAGTTTATCCATCCTAAAAAACAGAGCTGGTTCTACTCCAGAAATGTTTTTTAAAAATATTTATCTCATTAGAAACATGTGAACCTTTTTAAGGTGAAGTGGATAAATTGGGATTATTTTATTTGTTGAAACAGTACCTTCAAAGAATATAAAATTGAAAGTGATGGAAATTGATGAAATATTAAAATATTAAATCTTAAAATATTTTTTAAAAATCCATTAAGTGTCATGTGATGAAAAAGTGAATACAAACAACTGATCAAATTGTGTGAAACTGTGTAACAGAGAAGTAAGCACTTACTTCCGCATTTTTTTGCCCAGGGAAGTGACATAGTAACCAGGACTACATTTGTAGAGGCATACAGTGCCCACTTCATGCCTGCTGCCTTTGCACTGGGGTGGGAAGAGTTTTGCATTAGGAATGACTGGTGGATCTGGGCACTCTATCTTACAATACGCTTCAGGGAAGGACCACAAGCCATCCTCAAGGCAGGCCAATGTATCACTTCCACCTGGGCAAAATCAATGAAATAAATAGATAAAAACAAGATCATGCTATGCCACGTTAAAATGACCTGTCATGCTTAAATGGCATGGAATGCTATAACACAATGTATTCTCTGCTAAAGTCACATTGCTTTTAAAGAAATCCAAAGCTGTTTCTCATAAACGTTAAGAACCTCATGCTAACATGTACCTTATTTGGCAAACATGCCTGAAAGCCATATGATGCTGGTATGGTAAAAGATTTCTAATTAGATTTTCTGAAAAGGTCTTAAGAGCTTTTATTGGTCAATAAAATATAATGGATCTATTTTGCAATTGTTTTTAACTTTATAAGACATACAGATCAGAGTGCACTTTGTAGCTGTAGTCAAATTTTGCAGCCCAAGAAATGGCTGCAAGTGAGCCACCATATTGTTTTAATACATTAAAATATTCCAGCTAACCCTACTCTAAAACCACAGGGATATTATTGTTGCATTCACTCAAAGTAAATGACTTAAAACCCAAGATAGAGTGTAAAAGCAAATTGACAGTACAAATGTCTGCATATTCATTACAACATATCAGGAACGAAAAGAAAAACCTAAAGAAAAGTTTTGCCATCAAGGCCAATAAGCATAGTTGTTCAGTGATGAAATGTGCTCAAGCTTCCCGAGAGCCCGCCGACCACAGTCTGCTCTGCAACCTGCCAGATGGAAGAACATCGCCTAATCTGAGTGTGGTGTTTGGACCATGGAGTCAGAAGGTGAGGAGGGTCAAGCTGACACTTCAGCCATCCTGGACTGTTTAAAGGAGAGTGAGTGATCACTGCCAGACTGTTTAGAGTTTTTCCATAGAGAGGGTCTTGCTGAAGGTTGCTGAAGTATGTATGAAGTAGTATAGGCTGAAATGCACTTTTGTTCCTGCCCCATTTCTTCTCCTCATCTGTGAGCTGCCCTCCTATGGTTATCCCAGCCTTACTTTCCTGTTTACACAGTTAGAGGCAAGGGGCATCTGAAAGGAGGGGACAGGGGAGGCAGCCAAGTAGACTGCAATTCATACATGTGCATACACACACACACACACACACACACACACACACACACACACACACACACACACACACATACAAACAAAAATATAAGGACAGGAACACACAAGGAGTCTCTGAGTGTAAGGCCAAGGCTGTGTTACCCTGCAGTATGGCGGGGGCATTGCATGAGAATGTGCACTGCTTTCCATAGGTTGTGCCCCAGGGGCAGGAGAAGGAGGCAAAATAGACATGCGACTCATCAGGCTGACCACAATCCACTGGGTTACAGGTGACAACTTGATCCCAAACACCATTTTCACAGCTCAGATATGCTGCTTTCTGAGAGGAGAAGAAAGAAAAAAGCAAAGATACAAACAGAAAGAGAAAGAGATACACTTTTGCTATCAAATCTGAGTGTGCAGCCATTCAACATGTATTTGTTTAGACTAATATAGTATTTAATATGCAGGTTGCAGGTAAGGTTATCGATGTACAGTACTGTGCAAAAGTTTTAGGCAGGTGTGAAAAAATGCTGTAAACAAAGAATGCTTTCAGAAATATAAATAATGATTGTTTATTTTTACCAATTTGCTAAATGCAAAGTGAGCGAACAAAAAAAAACCTAAATCAAATCAATATTTGGTGTTACTACCTTTTGCCTTCAAACCAGCACCAATTCTTCTAGGTACACTTGCACAAAGTCAGGGATTTTGTAGGATTATAGTCGGTGTATGATCAACCAATTTTACCAAACAGGTGCTGATGATCATCAATGTCACATGGAGGTTGAAACATAGTCGTGTTTGGAACAACCTACCAGCCGAGTTCCTTCAAAAACTGTGTGCAAGTGTACCTAGAAGAATTGATGCTGTTTTGAAGGCAAAGGGTGGTCACACCAAATATTGATTTGATTTAGATTCTCTTTTGTTCATTCACTGCATTTTGTTGATTGATGAAAATAAATTACTAACGCTTCCATTTCTGAAAGCATTATTTGTTTACAGCATTTTTTCCACAGCTTCCTAAAACTTTTGCACAGTACTGTAGCTACCCAGTCAACAGCCCTACAAGTGATTATTTAAAGCTTCTTATGAACAAAGGAATTCTTAATTCAATGAGGATAATAAATGTTTAATAATAGACAAAAATCATGTATCTATGCCCGCTTCCACAGCAATCTTGCAGGTGATTCAATAGGCATTTTCTGAAATTCCATTGTGCCTAAAAAATCTCCATTTGAAAGGTCATGTAATCCTAACCACTTGCTCTAAGACTGTATCCCAACATAAACTGAGATACCCTACCCTAATAAAATTCAAAAGGAGGGTGCTGAGGTCAAGGAGTGTAATACGATTGAGCCTTGGACTTTTGGATTTCAGTACTTTCTTTTAATTTTTTGATCTAACATACTTGATTCAGTTAAGGCAATGAGAAGTAACTGGGAAGGATGCTTGGACACCCCAATACAAATTCATTATTTACCTGCTGAGAATGAAGGCCTGCACCACTGAGTGCATATCCATGGTGACATACTACCATGCAACGCATGGTGGGTAACATGGGAGTACAGTTGACAGAAGCATGGTTTACCTCCACAGCACTACACAATTCTGTGCTACATGGCCTGTGTACACACCTGATACACAAAGACACAGAGAAAGCTGTTTAGATTTCAACTTAAACATGCAAAGATTACAAGAGATTTGCATCCTTTTCATTTCCCCAAATCTAATAAAACAAATTCAACTAATCAGTTTGTTAAAAGGTAATTCATGACTTTAATAAGGTGAGCTAGAACAAAAAATACTTAAACATTTGGTCCTTAAAAGTGAGGCTGGATCCCTTATTTCTTTAGCATTTCAGTCAAGAAATTTATTATAATTAATGATAATTTGATGTTGACTTGTGTAGAATAATAAAAGTCAATTGAACTATTACACACATATATATTTCATATAAAAATTAGCAAAGCAGCTTTGTTCAAGATTTGTTCATATGTAGGTGCTGTGTGTGAGTATGCGTGTGTGTTTGAAGGAGTGGAAAAGCCCACCCTCAGCGCACCCAGTCAGGGCGAAGGCACTGAAATGGCAGGATGTACGGAGGGCAACCCCCAGCACTGCCACATGGGCTGTGGAGAAGTTAAGCAGCACTGCAGTTGTTTGAAAAAATGGCAGGCTCAAGTTGTGGGTAACATTTACCACCAGGGGGTTACGTTGGCATGACAACTCGAAGGTACCTGCACACAAATACAAACACAAACAACAGTCTAAACTTTAAAAATGTTAATAAATAATGTTACCAATTTAAGCAACCTTAAACATAAATATATCTTTTGAAGGACGAAGATGCACAGGACAGGAAGAAATGGAAATGGATGATCCACTGTGCCGACCCCTAAACGCGAGCAGCGGAAAGAAGAAGAAGAAGCAGAAACATAAATATATCATTGCTACAACATCTTTAACAGTCTAGATTTCATTATGATGTGTACCGAGCGTGTGGTTTTTGCCCACGGTGTCGCAGAGTTGTACCGACACTGTTTTCTTGCAGTGACCTCCATGTTGTCCTCCATCATAGGCCAAATAGATGAGGACAGAGGCTGCTACTCCAGGCCTCTCAAATTCCACCTTACCAAAACAACAAAGACAAACTACCATGAGATCACTAAAGCTTGCTGTATTCACTGTATAACTGCTACTCTATAATTGCTGTATAACTGTGCCATATCCTATTTCAATTCCAGTGCATACCCTTAGCCACACAGACTGGATTTGTTCATAGTAGCTGTTGAGATGTGACTGAGCAGTGCAAGGAACCCATGCTTCCCGCATCAGGGCATCATTCATCTCTACATTCTGAGATCTGCACATCTATTAAACAAAAAACAACAGCTCTCAAGGTCTTGTGCTTTGCTGTCACAGTCTGCTGTCACAATTGTCAAAGTTCATTTACTCTATTCGTGGTGATGAATCTTTATTATATTTATTAATATTTTTTCTAGATTATTCAGGCATGTAAGAACATGCTATATACATCATCTACCTACACGTACATACTGGTTTCCAGTGGTTTCAGCCTCACTCCTGGATGTGACCAGAGGAAGACAGGTTTTAACAGGAATTGGGTTTGGAACAGTGAACTGTATGTTGTACAGTACCTGACTGAGATCAGGCATCCCTGTGACAGCTAGCGCAGAACAGTGCTGGTCCTGATGAGAGGCAAAGGCACTAAAAGCCCATTGATCAATAAAACCTTCTGGGGTGAAGAAGCCACAGTCCAGAATGCTGGAACCCCTCTCAAACTCCTCACACACTCCATCACCCTCATAAAAGTAGCAATGGCTGGGCTGACCTAAAAGAGAGCAGGGTGAGAATATGGGAGTGAGAGTGGGAGAGAAAGAGAGAGAGAGAGAGAGCGAGAGAGAGAGAGAGAGAGAGAGAGAGAGAGAGAGAGAGAGAGAGAGTGAAGAAAAATAAGGCAAGTCAATTAATACCAATTCACTTTGCCATGCCAAATGCTAATATGGTTTTCATAGCAGCACCAAATAAATTCTCAAATCAACTGTCAAGATGTTGAAAAATCTCCATAGGGTGAAATCACAAGCTGGGAATGCAATGGCTCTATTGTTTTAATAAGACTAATGTGTGACAGCAGTCCACAGGGGAGGTAAGAAGGTTTGCAGGAAGAATTTGCATGCAATAGTGTATTCCTTAGCAGCAGGCATGTGTGAATGACATCAGAGCACCATCTGAGCTTGCTACTCTCCAGCCGTTTCAAGGTATAAGACCGATGAGTCATTCATGAGGTGAACGGGCACTCATCAAAGGCAGGGTGTCTCGAATGCAGTCCAATGCAAAATTAAAAACACATCAAGAACAAAAGTAAGGTGAACATTTACACCCTGCAATAAATGACTTAAGCAAATATGTGCCTCTATGAGGAAAGAGGGCACTATGGATCACTCCAGTGCAGTTTTGGAAATATTTATTTGCTCCTTTCCTTGTTAAAAAATTCTATGTAAAGTAGTGATGGAGAAACTGAATCATACCAAGCTCTTCCTGATGTCCTTAAATCCACAAAGATGTGATTAAAAGGCTACATCACAACCAGCTTGATATGCCGGCAAATTTAATTGCGTCCCCCTCTGCATTGGGATTGTGGTCTTGTTTGGATTAGTTGTGGCTAATGTAGTGTGTACATATAATTTGCCATTTTTCGTTTTCCTTTCTTCTGCTGTTTATGTCTTTTGCTCATAGTAAATGTAGCACTTTCAGTCATGGAAACAATGCTGGCTGCGTCAGTTTATAAAGATACACATTCACACAGAATGCCTTATCATTAGACAGAAATAACTAAAACAATCACTTTCAAAATTCTAAATTTAGATTTAAAATGCAATTTAAAAAAGTACATTTCATGAAATACATACACATTTTGGGAAAATGTTTAATATGCCTAATTAAGTTATCTGCACAGCAAAAATACCAATTTAATCCACATCCAGAGAAACTTTGCAACTATGAAATTCCATCAAGAACAGAAAGGTAGCCCCAGCAAGCATTCCAAATAAAAGATAGTTGTGCTCTTACATATCTCTATAGGAGGGTTTAAACCAGTTTTCTGCTTTTCTGTACTATGAAAAACCCTGAAACTTCATAGTCAACAGCCTTTCCTGAAGCTTTGGTCAAAGTGGTGTCTTTTATTCCTTCTATTGCTGATGTGCCCCAGTCCATTATGGCTTCTGTAAGCAGCAATTTCAGAGGGCTCCTGAACGGAGGGTATCGGTGTTTGTGTGTGACTCACCAGCACATTTGAAGCCTGACTCCAACTGGCATTTTTTAGAGCAGCCGTCTCCATCCAGCAGATTCCCATCATCACACTCCTCATTGCTGTGGAAAGAGACAAAGAGGAGGAGGCCAAAGATTATTCTGCTGGAAACATTATGCAGACAAAAATACTACCTACTGAAAACACCATACTGCCCCCAAACACTTTTGTGCTTCTCAGTAAAGTTATGGCAATTACTGCTGACAACTAGGTTGGCCCAAAGTGTACTCAGATTATTTAGAACAAGTATTTTGAATTCAAGTACACACTTGAATTCAAAATACTTGAATTCGACAACCTTTCATCCAAAAAAAATGTTTAATGGGGACAGTGATAGTTACTTTTCTTACTAAATAGTTTTTAAAAATGACCAAAAGTTAGTTGTCATTCACATCACCTCAGCTTTGTATTTCTCATTACCTCCCCTAAAAGTACAAACAACTGCTTAGCTCAGCCTTCATGCTGCTTTCCATGTTAACAAAAATGAATCAAACCCAAAATAAAAGATAAACAAACGCAACTAACACAAACCCAAATGTAAATAAACAAAATGATCATCATGATCTGCTACACACACCTGCAAATAGCTGCTGGTCTTTAGCTGACTATTTATACATCATTGGCGCCTATAAGACATGTTTTAAATGGCAACAACACAAATAACAGTACTTAAAAATAATAATAGCATTTTTTAGGGTAAATCTGAGAATGACTATGCAAGTTCCCATTTAAAAATGAAAAATATTTGAGGCCTTTAAAATGTTATTTGGGTGAGCCCAGCTGATCTCAGAGGTAGTGTATGTAATGTCAGTAAGGCAACCAAACTGACATATCAACAGGTGAAAAAGTATGTTTTCAAGAAGTTCAAGATGATCTTAGTCCAGAGCAGGCTACATTTAGTAGGTGTGTTTCAACTGCGAAATCACCAAACAATATTGAACAGTGACACTCCAAGAGATGGCTGAACCATGCTGCCTGCCATTAGGCTTTCTGAATTATATCACATGAAACACAAACACCTTGTTTGCAACATTATCTAACTTTTAACATAATAGCTAAAAAAACACACAAGAGTTGAGCACAGGTCAATAAGACATATTGTTGAGACAAATGAGACAAATGTCTCAAATAAGGTCAGTATAGATTTACCCGTGTAGTTGGCTATCTCCACAGTAATGCTCTCCATGAGTGTAGATAAGGGCAGGAGAGAGTTCACTCAGCAAACCGTTTCCCTCCACCTGGATTCTGTACTTGTACTTCTTTCCTTTCTGTACATCACTACAAGTAGCTCAGGACAGCCATGGACATGAATGAATGCACACAACAGACAGGCATATGTCATTTCAACATAAAAAATGAGAACTAGGAAATGCATACATTATCAAATGTTATTAGAAGATATAATTTACCAATTGTTGACATGACAATACACAAATGCATCTTTTTTCATTCAGTATGCAGTTATTATACCAGTGCTCCGTACTTTCACTGCAATTTTAGATGGACAAAAATGCCAACTCTTACAAATGTGACCAAGCTCATGAAGGCATAGGCATCACAGTGTACCACTCTGTTCTAAAAATATTGACCTGTTTAAGGACATTTAGCCTATAAAAAGAGCTTGTTCGATTTCAGCCACATTTTTCCAGCTGGTAGGATGGGATGTCTGTGCAAAGTGCACATCATCTGCTCTCTCCTGCAGCTCCAATTATGCTGCAACAAATTGCCATCATTAATTATGAATCACAGTCATGACCAGAGAGGGCAAGCAGGACATTTTTTCTCATGCCCTAGAGGATTCTGTGTCATTGATAAGAGTGAAGCCATTTCTCCCTGCATGTTGGCAGCAGCTGTTATGAGGCAGGGAAGCAAGAATTTCAGGCAAATTCCTTCCACTATAATGAACATGGGTGTCACATTATTCTTTCAAGAATAAGCTAGATGTGATATGCTGTAATAAAACATTTGCTTGAGTAAAGTAAAAAATCTAGGTGTTTTGCGCATACAAAATTGTCTTTATTGGGGATGGTCGTCAGCAAGGAGCTGATAAATTAGAGAAGTTTTTGTTTTTACTGTAGACCTCTTGGTGGCAGTGCAACCCAAGCCCCCATCCAGAAACTGACTGTCCTGATCTTTCTATTTTTCACTCTTCCCCCTAAATCCAAAGAGAAGTTGTGAGCATGCCAACTCTTAAAAGAGATAAAGAAAGAGAGAGAGAGAGAGAGAGAGAGAGAGAGAGAGAGAGAGAGAGAGAGATGTTTACTATATCTACTAATGTGTTTAATATTCCAGCATTTCTCGCAGTTCTCTCTCTCCCTGTATCTTTCTCCTCCTTGTTCCTTCCTTACTCTATTCCCTTTGGTTTTTCCATCTTTTTTGCACTTATATGGCTGGTGGAAGGAACTTTTTTCTAGATATTAAACAGACTTTGCTTTGTGCCATTAATACTTGAAAAAATGTATCTATTGCTAGCACTCTATGAAAAATAAACCAGCACTCTGTTGACATCTTTGCACTCAAACAAGCAGATGAAAATGAAAAGCATATTGGGGAGCACTGGGATGTTAATTAATTAGCATGTTAAGTGCTATAAAAATGCAATAAAAAAATGACAGCTGTCATATTCTTGTATTATATGAAGGATCTTGTTTTCCATTCCAGAGCTATGAAATATTCTGAATCCAGTTAAATAGATATTTGCCGATATTTTATTTTAACAAGCCCACTTTGAACTTCTCTACATGTAACTCAATTTTGCTCAATTTTAGGATGAACAGGCAAAAATATACAAATGACTTTAAGGCATCATGAAAAAAATTAAATACTGCACATTGCAGTTTAATTGTTTATGAAGAACATATGGACTGGGGAGTGAATGGCACAGATAGAAGTCTAATAGTGTTTTTAGTATCTTGAATTCTTTGACTTTAACAAACATGAGAGAAATCCATTATATGAGCCATTTCATTTACATGAATTTGGTGTCTTAATATTTTATAGATTTCTATTTATATAATCTTGCCAAATTTGCCAAAAAAGGGTTGGTTGAACCCTAATAATTATGACACCTATGGCCTGAATGAACCATTGTCAGTGTGAAAAGAAAATAGCAGCATTTCCCACCATACCTATCAGTGTACGTAGTTTGTTTGAGTATGACAGGGCCCCTGTCTTCACTGACTGGTGGCTCTCGAATCACGTGGTACAAAAGTGAATGGCAGCTGAAGCAGAGGGGGTTTTTTGGCTGTGAAGTGAGCAAAGCGGCATCAATCTCCAGCTTCTTGTCAAATGTGCAGATTTTGATGGCTTTGACTTTCTTGTTGGTATTGACCCGCAGAGTCAGAGGCACGTCACAGAAGGCCTCCTGCGGGCCGGCGTGAATAGATTCGCCTGTCTCCAGGATGAACTCCAGATTGGAAATAGCCTGACTGTCTGTGGGTATTGTGAGGAATGTCCAATAAGGAACCTTTTCTATGAAAACATAGACTTGAACTATACAACTGACCAATATGATATAACAATCTGTTAAGAGGAATATTTTAGCAAAGATTTTATGGTAAACATTTTATTCTAGGTAATTTTGACTGTTCCTGTTGCTTTATGCATAGTATGTCAAGCTTGTCATTTGCATTTTCCAAAAAAAATTTTTAGTCCTTTAAATGCAGTACTCACTAGTGGATATGTAGGTTATCCAAACATATAGAGTGTCTGGAACCACAGGGTGCTGGAAGTAAAGCTGAAGGACACATCCTTCAGTCTGGGGACATGGAGAGGTCACGTTGGGCTCAAAGAGACTGAAATCTGGGCTCCAGGATCGCATGCTAGGCTCACATGGTTGGTACACATCAGGGGCCCCTACACACACACACACACACACACACACAAACACATTAAAAATCCCTGACTATGTATTCACAAACAAAAATATAATGTAGCAGGTAATGTGAAAAAAAAAAAACAACATGACTATATTTTGATCATTTGATGTCTATTGCATTAGGCCTGTTGAGTTAAGAAAAGGGTTGCCAAGCCATCATTTTGATTTTGGAGATGGAAGCAGTGTAGAAACGTCTGGTAAGGCAGAAAAAGAATCCCTGGGTGGGAGAGGGACAGATAAAGAGACAGAAGGGGAGAAAGAGAGAAGGAGGGAGAGAAAGGGAGAGAGAGAAAAAGACAGAAGAGCTAGAGAGTCTGGGAAAACCACATGTTCTGGCAGTAGATGTGAAGCACACTTCCCCAGACTTCAGCTGACCATAAGGCCAGGTGCAACCTGGTAAAAACGATGGATTGGCCCCTTAATTGAGATGGACATGACTCCAAAAAATAATTTATATTAAGTGGGAGTTAATGTCCTCAGTGGTCTGGAGTGCAAGAACATTGTGGGAGAAACACAGAGAAAGGCAGAGTGAAAGAGATAGGTTAATCCTTGAAATGGCTTCAGCCTGCAGATATGCAAACAAATTTACACACATATAAACAAGCTCACAATCAACAAATATATGATTGGTATGGATTAACCAATTTTGCATTGAATGCCAATGTGCTAATCTCTCCCAGCTGTAGGGTGCAAGTTAACTTTAACAACCAGACAGACCAGACGGTGTGTGCTCCTTTGCGCTCAGTGTGGCCTTACATGTGTATATGTGAGCTGCGTAAACTGCGGCAGGCCAAGGCAAACCATGAAACTCAATTGGTCAGATAAACAGAGCGAGGGCCTCCACGTTGGCTGGAATTAATGGCTGTATCAGATGTGGTGCAATGCCCCCGCCGGGAAAAGCGGTGCAGCGAGATCTGTATGCTAGTCATCCTTCCATCTTTTAGCAACTTTAACCATCACCCAACTCCCTGCAGCTGTATCCAAGGATTCTTGATGCATACCCTTTGTAAGACACACTTCATATATAAGAACAATTGCTCTCAAAACAACACTTGTTTATTGCACATTTTGTTTCCCTTTGGTTGCTGTTATGTACTATGATATGCAAATGCACCAATTATCTACAAGCTTTGAAATGTGTTAAAATGGTTTACTACACCATTATCAAAAGCCATATATCACATAACACAAACACTCCATTCGTTTCATTTTAAAAGCCTTCCTGAGGTGATGAACTGACTGAAAAATAACACACATTTAGCAGCAAGCATGTGGTTTATCACTCATCTAAAAATAAGGAAAAAACAACAAAGAACTTTTAATTTACTACAGACCTAAAGCAGCTCTGCTAAATGTCTCTCACCATGTCTCAGTAATGCTTTAAAATTTTTTCATATTTCATTCATTTTCATATTTAAACATTAATGCATCATCTTTCATCAGTCTATTTTACAAAAATTATGCAAGTCCAAAAGTTTCACCTCTCATCTCAGTGATGCTCTAATGTTTTCTGTTATTTTTCAGTTTTTCCATATTTATAAATTAATGTATCATATCTCATCAGTCTGTTTTTCAAACAAGATGAAGTCCAAAAGCTTCACCTACTTTGTTTTCTTTTTTGTTCTTTTTTTTTGTGGGGGCTTTTTTCAATACCGGCTGAGGATTTCCACAGAACTAACTCCATGTTTCAAAGCCCAGTCTTATCCATGACATGTCAGCAACCGGGCAGCCCCAACAGCAAGAAAATCCTGATTGGAATAATCAGTACCATCTGTTACATGAGGAATAAAGTTCAAACGCAAAGCTGGATACACATAGCTTTTTATGACAGCCCTATTCTGGAAGCAGCCCAATATTACCATAACCTGAAACCATGCCAAGAACCTCTTTCTTTTTTCCAATGGCAAAGACAAGAGAGTTCTTTATCCTAGCAATTATTATTTAATGATTTATCCCTTAAATTCTTCCAGACTTCTTAGGACTTGCACGCACCTGACCCAGATGAGATAGAAGGATCCTCCTCAAAAGCAGAGTGGCCCAAACAAAGCAACTGGGCTTTGTTTCCTCATTAATCAAAGAGTTGGTAATGTTTTCTGTGTGATGATCATCAAACGCTAAGTTGAAATGCAATGCATATGTAAGTCAGGGTTCAATTTTTGGAGTCCCTTGAGATATATGACATGAAACATGACCAGCAAGGCATGTGGAGGAATTTCTATCTGGTGTTTACACTCAGGCTAAGATACTGAGAAAACTTACCCACAGCTTCTTCGGGAGTCCAGTACCCACTGGTGTCACAGGAGTGAGGGGACATGGCCTCAAATGCATACTGATTTAGTACTCCATGTTCATCACACAACTGACAATTGACGGCTTCCTCCCTATATACAGCACACCATTAAACAGGGCATGCACACACACTGTCAAGACAGATACTAACAAATTACAGCCTTCCAATCGTTATTCAACAGTCTTCTATGAAAGTATGCCTGTAAAAATATTCTAATGATACAAATGTATCTTGCTCAGTTTTTAATAAGACATTGGTGTTTTGGGGTATATATCAAGGCAGTGCAAAGCATACTCTTTGCAGCTATAAATTTATGTAAAATAGCTATAGTTTTAAATTAATCATTAGACAACAGAAATTAAGTTTGTGAAGTCTTTTAATGTTTCTATATTTCTGCATATATATGGACCAAAACAGAGTTAGAGTCTTATTTGATTTAACTTGATTAAACAAATAAGAAAAAAAAGAATTTATTTACTGAGGAAATTGATCCCATAATACTTATGAGTGGTAAATGTATGTGAATCTTAAGAATTACCAGTCAAATCAGAGTCAGGTGTTTTGAATGGGAAGACCATCAATTGAGATAAAATGCCCAACTAAATCAGATAAAATGTTCTTCTCAATTAGGTGGGTGTAACCTATATTATATACAAATGAAGGAATTTCTAAATCATTATTATCCTGGCAAGTTGGTCAGTCAACAAAGAGCAAGGTATGTTAACACTTTTCTACAAGGTCATACAGAAATCTGTGAAAATTTCTAAGCAACTTTTTTCTTTTGCTAAACTGAGCGATTATGAGTCTATTATCAGAAAAAAAACTGAACAACAGTGGGGTGCATTGCAGGCTTGCAAGTAAGCCAAAAAACACACTGGTGCACATCTAGGGCTTGCTAAAGATCACATGGAAAATTCAGAGGCTATTGTAAATCTGTGGATCAAACAATTGTCAACCAAACGTGGTACAACTCAGCATTCTTCTTCTTTTTCTTTCGGCTGCTCCCATTTAGTGGTCACCACAGCAGATCAACTGTCTCCATTTCCTCCAGTCCTCTGCATCTTCCTGCTTCAAACCAACCACCTGCATGTCTTCTCTCACCAGGTCCAAAAACCTCCTCTTTGGTCTTCCTCTTTTCCTCTTTCCTGGCAGCTCTCCAGCCACTCTTCTCCACCCCTTCCAACCTGCTTGCACTCTCTTCTTCATCTCTCTTCCACACTCGCCGCTACTCTGAACTGTTGATCCCACGTATTTAAACTCCTCCACCTTTGTCACTCCCTGCATCCTAACCACTCCACTTTCCTCTCTTTCATTCACACTCATGTATTCTGTGTTTCTGACCTACTCACTTTCATTCCTCTCCTCTCCAGAGCATATCTCCATCTCTCCAGGTTCTCCTCAAGCTCCTCCCTACACTCACTGCAGATCACAATATCATCAGCAAACATGATCGTCCCCAGAGACTCCTGTCTAACCTCGTCCGTCAACCTGTCCATTACTATTGCAAACAAGAATGGGCTCAGTGCTGATCCTTGATGTAATCCAACCTCTTAAATGCATCTGTCACTCCCACTGCAGATCTCACCACTGTTACAATGTCATCATACATATCCTAAACTACACTCACATACTTCCCTGTAACACCTGACTTCTACATACAAAACCACAACTCCTCTCTAGGCACCCTATCATATGCTTTTTCCAAGTCCACAAAGGCACAATGTAACTCCTTCTGACCTTCTCTGTGCTTCTCCATCAACACCCTCAGAGCAAGCATTGTATTGTAGACATGAGCTGTAGTGCTTTTTCTCAGCATTAAACCAAACTGCTGTTCACTAATCATCACTTCTTTTCTTAACCTGCTTCCACTACTCTTTCGCATAACTTCATGCTGTGGCTGATCACTTTAACCCTCTATAGGTACTACAGCTCAGTGCATCACCCTTACTCTTGAAAATCAGTACCAGTACACTTCGTCCATACTTTTTGTAAAATCTACAACCAACTGACTTTCAGCATTCCTCTCCTTGACACCCATCTACCCATATCTACCCATCACCTCCTCATCATCCTTGTCCCTTTCACCAACATGACCATTAAAATCACCACTCTATCTCCCTTGGGTACACTCCCAATCACTTCATCTAACTCACTCCAGAATTCTTCTTTCTCTTCCATCTCACAACCAACTTGTGGGGCATAAGCACTAACATCATTCTTATCACACCTTCAGCTTCCAGCTTCAAACTCATCACCCTCCCTGACACCCTCTTCACCTCCAAAACACTCCCCACATACTTTTCCTTATAACACCTACCCCATTCCTCCTTCTATCCACACCATGGTAAAACAATTTAAACCCTCCTCCAATACACCTGGTCTCACTACCCTTCCATCTAGTCTCTTGCACACACAAAATGTCAACCTTCCTTCTCTCAATCAAATCATGATTGCCAACATTCAAAGTCCCTACCCTCACTTCCACTATCCTCCCCTTCTTTCTCTCCTTCTCCCTCTAGGCATCCCTTCCTCTTCTTCTTCTTCTTCTTCTACTTTGCCAACAGTAGTCCAGTTTCCACCAGCACCCTGTAGGTTAACAGCACTGGTGGCGGTTGTTGTTAACCCGGGCCTCGGCTAATCCGGAATGGAATTCTGTAGCATTGTCCGCATATTGATTGATTGATGCCCGTCCTGATGTAACCCTCCCCATTTATCCGGGCTTGGGACCGGCACAAACAAATACACTGGCTTGTGCAGCCCTAGTGGCTAGGTTGGTACAACTCAGCATTGGTTTTGTTTAAAGTAAAATTCTATACACCTACTATATTCAATCTCTGAAACAGTGGTGTTAGTTAGATTGTCTGATTTGTTGCATCTGGGCTGCAATGGCTTACAATCATTAATAAAACAATGTATATTGAATTATACCAGTAAATTATAAAGGAAAACATCAGGACATTAATGCAATCTTCACATAAAAGTGGGCCTTGGAGTAAGACAACAATCCTAAATGTATAAGTTATTCTACCATAAAATGGTTAAAGGAGAATTAATGTAATGTTTTTGAAAGACCTGACATTAACAGAATAGAAATGACCATGTATAATATGTTTTTTTTTTTACTGAGTTTGCTTTATTTGCTTTAACAATTTGTTTAAAACTATGAAGTGAATGTTTTGCCATGTTAGTACACACTGAACCACAACCAAATGCCAGTAGGTTGCCTAGAGAGCAATCTACTGGTCCAGATTAGAACCACCAACCTTCTGATCTTGGGGCCTATTCCCAAACCACTAGACCACTGGCTGCTGACATATTGATGCAGAAATACAGAACATTCTATACATTCAAGTGCCCCTGTATCCTATAGGTTGCACCAGTCCATACTATCTAGATTTGTCCTCTTACCTTTGCATTAGTGGCCCGCTCATTGGATGAAGCCAATGAACAGTGATGGATCCAGCATCATGACCAACTACCATAGGTGCAAGTGGAACTGGGGTAGGCTTTCTGTCTTGAACCCAGTTCTTGTACACAAGGTCGATGTAGCAGTGCATTCGAGCTACTTGATGTGGTGTGAAGTGGTTTGTGCAATTAGCATCTGTAATGAAATATAAATATCTTTAATATATTATACTGCTAAAATTCGATTTTCAATAGTACTCATTAAATATTATAATGATCATTTAACATGCACTAAACATTTAACAACACTTGATCTATTTTGTGACTTTTTATAGAATAAGTTACACAGAAATAGATTAGTTTAATTGGCAGTCTATTGATCAGGTATCTGTAAATTGTGTTCATGCATTGTCATCTTAGTTTTGGGTAATTTACAAAAAAAGTAATGGTCCTACTCTTTTCATGGTCTCATATAGATGATCTACAGATTACTTAATTGCTAACAAACATTAGTTAACTAATTGGGTTTTATGTTTTGGGTTAAGGTTAAGATTGAGATTAGCATTAGATTTAATAGATAATAATAGATAACAATATTTTTATATTCAACTCTAACAGTTGCATTTAACAGATACATAGATGAATGTTAATTAACAACAAGCTGAACATTTACAAAGAATTTACAATGGACCATACAAATAAAGCTTTACACAAGTAATACAACACAAATGGATTCTGCAATTGCAGCTGCACCAGATTTACCTGTATAGCTCATATAATTGCTGTAAGGTGTATCATGGTAATGTCTCACTCCACAGGTGTCATTGATAGGATCAGGGTCTCTGCAGGCTTTAGACTTTGGAGTTGGGGCTGTGTCAGCACAGAAATCTCCTGTCTCCATTGATGCTGTAATTTCCTGACATGGGTCGTCACACGATTCCCTCTCACTCACCCCCTTGAAGACGTGGTATAGACCAAAAATGTGACCCATTTCATGGATCATGGTGTTGTTGTAACCAGCAGTGCCGAAGTAGGATGGGTTCAGTATCATTCCACCTGGAAACCATAGTAATTAACAAGTAATATTCAAATTCAATATTAAAATAAAATGTTGCAACCACAAAAAACAAGACGTTTAGCATAAATGGCTTGGAATTTGGAATTTAACATTTTAATCAGGCTTGATTAATATCATCAGTCTAATATAATCAAACTAATACAAATCTTAACTGAAACAACTGAAACTGAATCAACCTCTGTGAGCCTCAATATACAACAAGCAAACAGTTGCAGTTGTTGGTGGGTTCTATCAGTAATCAGGATGAATACAATGTTATACAATTACAATACAATTTAGGACTCTTATATAATAAGTGCACTAACATTCTATTGTATTGGGAGATGTTATCATGGCCTGAATGCAAAAGAGATATGTGTTAGCTAATTAAGAACAGAATTCAGTTCGCATGAACATCTGTAAAACCCCATTTGGAGTATGTTGTTACAAATCACTCAGCATTACCACAAAAGTGAAAGTAACCATTCTCGTCAATGCAGCACAGCACAACAAAATTCAACCTCATTTCAGCAATACACACATAAGTAGCAATACACACATTTCATCTATTGAAAGCACCCAGGGCCGTGACATGGATGAAAAAGGGAAAGTGACAACCCTTGTCATTGCGAGGTCACGGCACAGCACACATGAACCACAACAAAATTGGAGACAGAACCACTCATATTTAGGAAACCCTTACGTTTCATAGAAACTGAGGCAGTGGGACAGACTACAGCAGCTACACTGCTTCTTTGCTCTGGTCCAATTTCACTTACAAAAATCAGACCTCAAGTACATCTGTAAATAATGTGGTGATCTATCTAGATTCAGATCAGAGCAAGGCACAAGCTAAGGCCACCTGTGTTTACCAATTTCCAAGAACAGATTCTTGGTCTTAAACCTCTCCATAAGCCTGCAAAACCATCCCTGGAAAAACAGTCTACTTGCAGGTGGTTTTAGATTTATCTAGGACAATTCTCATAGCATAGTAAATCTAAATCTAAAAAGTAGCATAATGAGTATGAAGACATTTTGGTTAACACACGCATAACTGTCATTCAGAAAAGCACAGGCAATCATAACAGACATCAGTTTTTAAGTTGAGTCTGGGAGTGCATTTGAAACCTTCACAATCCAAATTCACATTATAAGATAATCCTGAAACAAATCTAATGCTTGCTTGAATGTATTTTTCTCAGTTTGTCATCCCCTTTCTGCTATCTATAAAAGTTTAGGTTTCTGGTACACCCCTCTTCATAAACATTATGACTCATTTGTGTTCATTTAAAGTGTTTCACAAATTATCTAATGCAACATCCATCTAGCCTATAAAATAAAGCTATAGGCTACAAAAGGCTTGTTTCTGTGTAAAATGGAACCTCTAGACACAAAAATTTCCGAACATGTTACAATCATAAAGTTCGTCAAATTTTCACATCTGTTCACAAACACAATTTCTGGTTGTGAACAAAACACTGGAGGCCAGTTTCCCCTCCAGTTCGAACTATGTGCCAATGATTTCCCATTCTCCCTCCGTATCCCATTTTCTTTTGTTGTCTTGGCGTATGCAGGGTCTAACAAAGACTGTACATCGTTCTCAATGTACATTGTTCTCGGTCAGACGTGTTCATTCGCTGTGAACTCTTTGTGCTGTATTCCGTGTGCTTTTGCATTAATTTTGCAATTAACCATGGCTTCTAAGCAAATGAAAAGTGGTAGTGTTGTTTAGGTTTTTGTATAAATTAAGGATTTTTCAAACTATTTTTCTTACCTGTGCTTAAAATTCATAATAAAAGTGTTTACAGTGAACGCCCAGAGTTTTGGAACAAATTATGGTCATGACCAGAGGTTCCACTGTACTTATCTTTACTGCACAAAGAAAATGAATTTTAAGAAGATTTCGTTCAGCTCTTTAGTAGTGGACTAAGTGCCGCTTTATTGTTAAAATCATGCTGAGCAAATCCTTAAGTCATCCATTTTCCTATGGAGTGAGTTTACTGTAATCTGTGACGTGACCCACTGAAATAAACATTTAGAAGTGTTTTTGTGTGTGTGAGCACAGGGAAAGCAAATTCATGCTGCCTAAGAAAGCCATTGGAAGCTGGGCTTTGAGGATGGGTCTGTGGACTCAACTCCTTTTTCCTGCTAAGGAGAAGCACTGCACATATGTGGAATGCATCCCCAGGGTTTATAATGAATGCACCAGAGTTTATAAAAAATGGAGGCGCATGAACCTTCCAAGGGCATCATAACATGCCTACTTGTTGTTTTTTTTCTATTTCATCAGGTGTATTCCTTAGCATTAATCCTTTAAAGTGTAGTCTTAATTAGAAATGTAATTTCTACGCTTGTTGAGAGAGTGAGGAGCCAGAATGTGACAGTGAAGTCAGTTTTGTTTATATAGCGCTTTTTACAACAGTTGTTGTCATAAAGCAGCTGTACAGAATCCAGGTTTAAGCCCCTAATGAGCAAGCCTGCGAAATCACTTACTCACTTACTGGTCCAAAGAATTTAAGGGGTTAAAAATATTATCATAACTTTAAACATAACCCTAAATCTAAACATCTTAACCCATAACACACAACTACATGAAACAAATTCAAAGATCAATGTATATAGGGAGAATTATGAACAACTAAATACAGCAGAAACAGGAGAGGATTTTTATTTACAAATCCTGCTAGCATTATTTTTAAAATATCCCAACTTCGACTGGGTGCCAAAGCAATCTCATTAACTTAAGCCATAAATAGGAAAAGCCAAGATCAAACCGTCTGATCATGCACCACAAATCGATGGGAGGTGTGCTTGCATTAGAGGCCTTCCAACTTGAAAGAAATATCCGCTTAAGAGGAACTGGATCTAAGAAAACCCATTCTGTTTTAATGAGTTTGAAAACATAGCAACAATGAGTACCATAAAATCAGTTGGCAGGTGAAAGGAGATGGCAACAGGGCAGTACCCCTCTTTTGTTTTGTTTTTGGTTGTTCTTGGGATGTTTCTCCTCTTTTTTTACACTCTTGTTGGAAGGCCAAAATGATTAATGGCAATTTGCAGGGGAAATCTATGTGTACTGCAAGCATTTCCTTTTATTCCTAGGATTACGATCCATTAATCTCATAAATGCAAGTGCTGAGAGAGAACGAAGAGAAAGAACAAAGAGTTTAAAAAAGAGAAAAAAGAAACTTAAGGGGAAATGTCTGTTATAATAAAACTGGAAAATCACATCGGAAGGGTGCCTAACTAGGAGGTAGGTGGTTAAAGAAGCTGTCAGGTATAAAAATGAATGAACTAGCTCAATGGTTCCTAGACTCGGTTGTTTTCAGAGACAGACTTTTAAGTTTCTGTAAATTGTTGAAGTTTGTGCAAAGTCTGGGGGGACATGCTTCTCACCTTGATGTGTAAGGGCCTCTTTGGCCCAGGGCCATGTGGCAGCCCCAGCAAGTTTTTCCCGAGCTGAGTTGTTGGCAAAGAAAACATTGAGGGTATCTGAGCTGCTCAGGTGAAGCAACTCCTTCAGTTCTTTTACACTCAGGTAAGCCCTGCAATAGAGAGATTCTGTCACAGCCAAAACAAACATTTGACAGCAAACATTCAGAGCTTAATAACAAGACTGCTTAGTATACAAAGTGGATTGCAGGAAACATGCTTATGTAAACTACCTTAATATGGTTTACCTTTACAGTTTCTTGCTGGCATAGTGGCACAGCAGGTAGCGCTGTCACATCACAGCAAGAATTTCCTGAGTTTGATTTCACAACACAGGTGAGCATTCTAAGTGAAGTTTGCATCTTTTCCCCATGTCTCCAAGAGTGTCTTCCAGGAGCTTTGGTTCCCCCTCACAGTCCAACGCCATGCATGTCACATCATGCTAAATTGCCCCCTAGGTGTGAGTATGCTTGTCTGTGTGTCTGCCCTGCTATGAACTGGTGAAACATCCAGGATGTTTCTTTGCCTTTCTGAAAGTGTGCACTTGTATAGGCTCTAGCACCTTCACAAGATATTGAATGATAGTGAGTGAGTTTACTATTAATTCATTTCAGTTGGAAAAAAGGAGTTGTTAGCGATTAAATATTAAGACTGCAATTACTTATTTTACACTAAAATGGTTCCATCAAAGCTAAAAAAAGAACCAGTCATTAAAAATCTCTAAATAGTTTACAGAACATTAAAGAAAGCTTTCCCATAGAATGGTGATAAATATGCAGCATGGTCCTTGAAAATGTACATTTTACAATCATATTGAGGTTTAAATCTTAAAAATGTTAACAGGTTGTTTTGTAAACTTCAAGACCACTGGTTCCTTTCACTACATACCAATCAGCATGTTTCAAGGCAATAAACCACTGTACATGAAGCTACTGAATTTGTTTAAATCTAAGGGACTGAATTATACTAAAAAATAGGAAAATGTAAGTAATTTTCATTTAACCAGACATCAGATATGGGTATTAAAATAACTGTCCAAAAAGAACAGAAAGTAAATTATATATTTCAGGCAACTAATCTTGCCATTTAAAATTAACAGTAACTATAATTTCAAAAATCACTTTATGTCAGACTCAGCATACTATTTCTTGTATGCTGACAAAAAGGCTACTGCTTGTAGAACCTTTTTCAAACTGGTAAAGGTACATAAAAACACAATCCCTCTCCTTCCAGCTGCAAAAAATTACCACAAAAGAGCTTTGAAGTGTGAAGCTTGTTTTTACACAGAATATGTCACGTGTCATTTTTTCTCAGTTGCCTTCATAGCTGAAAAGCTTTTGCACCTCCTATCACTGGCCTGGAAGTTTGAAAAGGTCTGGGCCTTAATGGCCTATTGTAACATCCCTATTAGTCGAAACACCCACTGTTTCTTGGATCCACTCCATCCTTGACTTGACCGAGTGCAGTTCTTCATACATTGAGGCTTAAATAAGCAAACACTTACTCAGTCACTTGGAGTGTTCCAAGCCTCCAGATATCTAATAGGCATTTTTTAAAATGATTTAACATTTTACAAAAAGGATACTATTTACATTTACATTTACGGCATTTAGCAGACACTCTTATCCAGAGTGACTTCCATGTCCTCATTACAGGGACAGTCCCCCTGGAGACACTCAGGGTTAAGGGTCTTGCTCAGGGACCCAGTGGTGGTAGCTAGAGGTGGGATTCGAACCTGGGACTTCTATTTAAAAATGATTTACAACCATTGGATACACTCTGCTTTAAACTCAATGTGTGATTTGAGTTGCAGCTTCTGTCTGCTCCTCTGTTTTGGTCCACAAAAATGAACCCTGCCAGAACTATGTAGTTAAGAAAGACTTAAAAACAATAAGAATACTTAAACTTAGTTTTTACATGTACTACTAGTGGCCTTTTTAAATTCCCTTCCTGGTAACAGAGACATATTTCTAATAGGATAAATCCACTGTCACTTCCTCCGATATTTATTTATACAGTACTGTGCAAAGATTTTAGGCAGGTGTGGAAAAAATGCTATAAAAAAAGAATGCTTTCAAAAATGGAAGTGTTCATCTTTTATTTTCATCAATCAACAAAATGCAGTGAATGAACAAAAGAGAAATCTAAATCAAATCAATATTTGGTATGACCACCCTTTGCCTTTAAAACAGCATCAATTCTTACACCCAGAACTCGGCTGGTAGGTTGTTCCAAACATCTTGGAGAACTAACCACAGATCTTCTGTGGATGTAGCTTCCTCACATCCTTCTGTCTCTTCATGTGATCCAGACACACTGGATGATGTTGAGATCAGGGCTCTGTGGGGGCCAGAAGAACTGATGCTGGTTTGAAGGCAAAAGGTAGAAACACCAAATATTGATTTGATTTAGATTTTTCTTTTGTTCGCGCACTTAGCATTTTGCAAATTGATAAAAATAAACAATCATTTATGTTTCTGAAGGCATTCTTTGTTTACAGCATTTTTTCCACACCTGCCTAAAACCTTTGCACAGTACTGTATGTTTGGGATTTTGTTAAATTAGACAACTATCTGACATTTTGCCTAAACAAACCTGCTAAAAATTTGAGATGTGCAATGGAGGAAACTTGTTTTCCCCTCCAGGTTAGTGGTCCTTTAAGGTCGTGACATCATGTGAAATTAATATACGCCACCCTTAAGTTCTCTGTAAGCTAGTTTACTCACACTATTTTACATAAAACTTTCCTCAGAAATACAAATAACTAAATAAAAGCACACAAGGATGAACCTGGCAAGAAAAAAAGGCTCAAATGTATTGTGTAACTAAAAAATGAATCTTCTTCTCTGCTGGTATCCATCTGTCACAAATCGCTCCAGCCACTCTTCTCCACCCATTCCAACCAGCCTGCAGTCTCATCTTCACCTCTCTTCTACACACGCTGTTACTCTGAAATGTTGATCCCAAGTATTTGAAATTCCTCCACCGTTGTCACCTCTACTCCCTGCATCCTTAGTACTCCACTTTCCTCTCTTTCATTCACACTCATGTATTCTGTCTTTGTACTACTCACTTTTATTCCTCTCCTCTAGAGCATATCTCCATCTCTCCAGGTTCTCCTCAAGCTGCTCCCTACTCTTGCTACAGATCACAATATCATCAGCAAACATCATTGTGCACAGGGACACCTGTCTAACCTTGTCAGTCCACCTGTCCATTACTATTGCAAATTTGAGATGCTTGAGATACTGTCTGCAACAAGAATGTGTCATTGAACAACCAAAGTTTGTTAAATAAGTGATTAAAAGGAAGTGCTATTTGTTCAAGATTGCTAGCTAGCTCATTAGGTAGGCTAAATCTATGATATTTCAGGTAATTTTGCCATAATTGTTATAATTAAAGTTGTTTTCACAAGAATGTGTCAATTTTTCACTCACTCTCACGCACTATTATCACCGCTTAACCTAATTAAGGTCACAGGTGGTGTTGGAGCTGTGGACACTCTGGACAAATCACTGGTCCAATGCAGGACAGACACACAGATAAACATACACCTAGGGCAATTTAGTATCTCCAGTCCACCTGACCCACATGCCTTTGGACTGTTGGGAGCACAGAAACATGGGAAAGAGCATGCAAACTCCACACAGAAAACACCCAGATGAACATAAGACCTTGTTGCTCTGCTTTAAATTTTAGATATTTATAGCAATGAATGCAATCTCCTCATAGGAAATATCTCTAGTCTTAGCAGGCTACAAATGGGAAATTTGTATTATCTTTTAACAACATAAAGATACTGCTATCAATTATAACTTACTAGAAAAACAAACAAAACTCCTCAAAAATTTGAAGAAAGACTGAAATGCAACCTATGATAACAGTTTTTGTGCCACCTACCCATTAAGGCCACTGTGAAACCAAGAGTACTCTATTCTTCTTTTGAAAAAAAAAAGACATTTGGTAGGTAGCTAAAAAACATAAGAGGGTCATAAACCATTTTGATACATGTCAGTAAGAATGCCTCCATGGGCTTATCTCAAATATTTAATAGCGAATCCTTGTTTCTTTTAGTTCCATCCTTTCCATGCTTTTTCAGTCCACCCTCTAAGTACAAAGGTAATTTGCAAGAATAAGATGTAAAAAACTGATTTCTTGGGTCTCTGCTGGACAGAGGAGATCATAAATCATGAAATTCATTCTATGATGCTTTGAGAAATCTGTAGGTAACAAAATTATGCTTAATTATGGAAAATATGTGGGGCATGTTATTGTATCCATTCTTAAAGCATTGGCTGTAGTGTCAGAAATGTACCACTTTTCACACATGTCCTTTGAGGAATACTGTATTGCTTATACAAAATGATAACTGTCTCCTTGTTCTCTTAAACTGACTGCAAAGATATATTTTCATATATAAAGTACTTAAGTTTGCTTTGCTTTATGACATTTGAGCAAATTGTTTAATCAACTAGTGGTTTCAACTGGGGTGTTGGTCTAGTGGTAGGATACTTGTCTATGGACCTATGATTCAAGAGGTCCCCCGTTTGAATCCCACCTCTGGCACTACCACCACTGGGTCCCTGAGCAAGACCCTTAACCCTGAGTTGCTCCAGGGGGACTGTCCATGTAATTTCATGTAACATGAAAGTTGCTCTGGATAAGAGCGTCTGCTAAATGCCGTAAATGTAAATGTTTCATGCATTAGAAAAAAATGACATAAACCTCATCATACAAGTAAAAAATTTCAAAATGGAACTAGGTACTAAAATAAACAAAATGTATAATATAATATTTTAGTGACTAGTTTTAATATCAATAAAAATTAAATCTGACAAATGTTAGACAAATGTCAGTTCCTTGAAAAGGCATTAGTGTTACGCTAATGACTAAATAATGGGACTCTCCCATTCTTTTCATCCTGAACACATTTTCCCACAAATATATGAATCTATTCATCTCTCAGCAAATTCCAGACTAATGATTCCTGCGCATTTGTCCCTCTTCATGACCATGAAAAAATCCAGATAAATGACCAAAAAAATGAAAATGAAATGAAAATCATCAAATAAATGAAAATCAAAAAGTGTATTTTTTAAGGAAGAATTAAAATGCTGCTGAAAGCTGTTGACCAACATGGAAAATTAAAGTACCATAGCTACAAAAGTTCAAGGAATGGCAGAAGCCATATTTTGTAATTAAACATAAGGAAATACTCATTTTATTCATGTTGGGAATAATGCCTCATACATAGTCCTAATACCTGGTAGTAATACAATATAAGTTGCAGGTCATAAAGGCTGAAATCTATATATAATCAATAACGTATCATTCAATCAAAATTGCCTTGTCTATGTTACTAACTGGAAACTCAATCTGAAGGGTTGTCAGGCTGTTCAGTTCTCATGGCTTAAATGTCCAGATGAAAATGCCCCTGCTTTCTTCTTGTTCCATGTCTATGGTTTGCCAAAATGCACCTGGTGATTCCCCATATGCTCTTTCCTTCTCTTTGAACAACAAATTTGTGTAGTGACAGGCATTGGCACGAGGTCACACAGCACAGCCCAGCTGCAAAAACCTAGATCATAACTCACCCGGCACGACAGCAAAATTGCAGACCTGTGCACACTATAGAATTGCCATTAAAATGTCATACCTGCTTTAATTCTCTTTACCGATCCACTGTTCCACTTAGGTCAGAAAAGTGCTCTTTAAGGCTTTATACCCTGGGGACAAGGCTAAATGCAGTACAACTACTACTATTAACATCCCTTTTTAATTGACAAATACCACTGAGCTGTACCACTGCCATTGAATGGATGTTGGGATTTGGTGATAAAGCTACAAAGTAATGGCAGATACTGCTGTTCACAAATCACCACCTCTTTTCTGAGGTCAAATTAAATATTCTGTTTGTACTATTCAGAGTACAAACAGAAGGCTTTTCAGAGGCTTCACTTGGCTAAGAGTGTGCAGTTATTTAGCAGATATGTGTGAATTATTTTCCCTTTATCTACCCTTCTGTCCACTCCCCTGCCCCCTTCCCTGTTTCAAAGAGAAGTAGGGGCTATGAATTGTAGTCGTAGAGCAAAAGGTGTTTGTCTCAAAGTGTCTCAGAGCAAAACAAGCAACAACCATCTTAAAGTGTTTTTCAGAACACTATCCACATGAATCAGTGGGGACCCATTAATCTCTGTGGGGAATCTGAAGCTGAAGATTTTGAAGGTTTTGAAGCAGACTACTTCAGGATAGGTTCTCCAGAGACCACAAAACTACAACAGCTGGCTGCACAAGAGACACGAGCTCCACTGGCACAGCAATTCCCAGAATTAATCTAGTAACGATTTGATGTCACTAGTGACATTATGCAGGGTATCATTAAATATGGATGTGATGTGAGACATTTTGGTTACTGTTTATATAATGGTTACCCTTTCACGTGTTTTGACTTTTACAATATTCTGATCAGATGCACATACTGAGTATGTTTCACCAGTTAACCAGATAATACTAAGCACAGAACATAGTGCTTGTCTCAGACAGCTCTTCTCAATCATATCTGTGGAATCAATCACACTACAATAAAGTTGTTTTTTTTAATTATATATAACAGCTTAAGCATTTTACCTACATGTGCACTCTAGAAAATAGGGAGACATCATGGCAAGACATCACAAGTACTGTGTGTAGGCCAAATCAGTCTGCCTGTCACAATGAACAGAGCTAAGACTTCTGGTTTTGTTGTTTAGCCATATTAAGTGTATACTTTGGCCTCTCTCCACATCTAACTTTTGCATTTTAAAACAGTTCCAGAGTTTCAAATTTGTATGCTTTGCTTGTTGTGTAATTCAATGTGTCCTGACAGCTACCAAAATGAGAAGGGAGCATGATTTCGCAATAAGAGAAGTTTCTTTTTCCCCCAATTCTGTTTAGGACCACCTAATAGGTGCATTGCTTTACTTTTAATGCTAAGCATTTACAGGTCCCCAAAAATGGTTGTAAAAGTTCCTTCATGGTTTCACTCTACACCATTATGATGTTATCACATGTTGAATCTCTTCAAGTCTCTTTTTCCCTATGTATTCATTACTTTTTTCTAACAAATTAAATACCTGCAGAAATCTGACAAGGGACATTTTACTGCCTTCCTCTTTCATGCGTGGTGTACAAGTATTAAGAATGCCTAAATTCTACAAAATTGCATTTAGGACAAACATGCCAAATGATCCTAGAAGGCAGGAGTGCAGCACAATTTTGTGTTTTCCCAGCACAACTAATAAAACTAGGAACTACTGAACTTAGTCAGGCATGTTTTTGGCAAGGAAATCATCCAACAAGACCAAAGACAGACACCAATGCACTACAACACATTCAACAACAAACTCACCTCTTGGGAGACTCTGGGTCAAAGCAAGTCCTTGTGACCTCACTGACCTGTGGATCACAGCAATCTCCATCATCATAGTCATAGTGGATACTATTGCACTCAGGATTGCAAACAGCGTCGCCCCTCATCCAATTGTAGCAGGTTCCTAAACGTAAGCAGTCTCCCCCATCATGGCCTGTTAATGGGTGGTCACATTCGTTGTCACAGTGGCGATTTCCCACTTTGGCAACATGGCAATTACTGAGGATGAAACGATGCCGCAGTGAGGAGTTGTGCACTGTGAGCACAGTGAGCTCCAAAGTCAGGTTGTATGGCTGGAAGGCCTCCTCCAAGGCCTGATGCTGCTGTTGGATCTGTTGCTGAGAAATAGTGGGATGACTGCCGTCATCGGCGCAAATGTTCACCAAGCGGTACCGCAGCCTCTTATCAGCCCGCAGCTGCCAATGCTGGTTGTAGCTGAGGACAATGTCTGGATTATCACAAGCAGTTAATCCGCAAGGTGGAGGTTGGAAAGGGGACAAAAGACTCTGCTCTGGGGCTGGTAAGACCACAATAGTTGGATGGTGGTGGACCTTGTTTGGGATCAGCTGCTGCTTTACCTCAGAAAAGTCAGCCCACAAGGCCAGGAGAGCGTGCTGATGTTCAGAGTGTTTAATGAAGCTTTTATACAGTTCCTCCTGAGCCCGAGCATGATTCCAAAAAACAATGCCACCTAAATAACCCCGAAAGCTATGACCTATGTTTGACAGGTCCCCTCCCAGCATGAATATACGGCATTTCCTAATAAATGGGCTATATAAGTCCCCTGACTGCTGCCTAGTCTCTGCAACCTTTGAGCCATCTATGAACAGCGCCATCCTGTGGCCATCATACCTGGCAACCACATGGGTCCAGATACTAGGTTGGTAATGCTGATGCGCAGTCAGAGTTGTGGATTTAAGTGCACGGTCTGTCCGGAGGGCAAAGAAAAACCTTCCATCTTTTCTTCCCATGGGCTCAACTGTTCGGAGTCCAACAACCCACCCTCTCTCACTTTGTGCATGGGAGCAGTTGTCAAATACACCTTTTGAAAAGAATAGCAGAAACAAGATGATTTAAGCACAAAAGAAGAATAATCAGATGGACATGCTTTTGTAATTGTAATGATCCAAAAGAGTTGAGGAGTTTAAGTCATTTCCAATGAATAAAGCCACCGGTATTCCCAGCTGCTTTTAAAAAAAAAGAATAGTCACATATGGCAGCCAGATGTTCCCAAAGAAGGACAGAGAAAGGTCAGGAAACCCCTTTACCCTCCCCACATGCACACACACACACACACACACACATACATGTACATACAGATGTCTTGATCCCTGGATACTGGAAAAAGAAAAAGGGTCAATTTTAAACAAATTATTGCAATGAAATGGAGCTAATACAAACTGTAATATTTTATTCACTCATCAATAACTGGTGCAGTGAAATCAGTGTACATTTGTGAACATTATGTATAAATTGTAATCTGTATATATTTTTCCATTATGACTAAACCAAATTTATGGATTAAAAAGTGATGTTGATATCTTTGTTGATTGACTATTTCTTAGCAGAGTAAAAAATGGCCTTGCATTTACTTGTTGTGCACAGTTTGTCTGGCTCAGGATTAGTGGAGTACAAACTCTTTAAAAGTGTTTTCTACCTTTTCCAGGCCAATGAGCGTTGAGTTTACTTTTTGGTTTGTTTTAGGTCCTCAGAAAGCTCCTATGTTCTAGGTTCTGTATCTTATATTTTAACATGCATTTGCCATTCACAGGTTACTATATTCAAGTATAGTCAAAGATCATTTTTGGTTCTCTTTATGTATCTTATGTACTTGTAGTAAGTGTCAATATCTTGTGATGTTTAGGTTATATTAAAGCAGAAATTAAGAAATATATTGTGGCACTTCTACTATACACATCTGAGATTTCTACTAAAGTAGATATCCAGTTTTTATACTTAATCAAAAAATAATTATCTTAACAAAGTGAAACAATTACAGCAAATACATGGCACAAGATGAACAGAAATTATACAGGTGAATAAAATAAACATTAAAGGGGGATTTCCACTGAGTTCTTAAAATTCTGAATGGGTTAATGTGAAATGCCACTTTTTTGAAAAACTTACAAAGTCAGAACTGTTCAGTTTTTAGAAGCCAGATATTCTAATATCCATTAAAAGCTACCTGACATCAAAAACATAAACTGGCTATAAATACCCAGCCTGATGACTGAGCTATTGTTTTACAATAATTCTGTTTTACAATAATTTTTTGCCGATATATTGTTGATATATTATTCATGATGCAAAGGTACATCCAGGGTATTGTGATTTTTTTGTCACTGTTTTACCACTTCCATTGCTAAAAAAAAACCCACACACATATGAAGGAACACATAGCAAATAAAATAACTAAAACAATAAAATTGTTTAACGTCTTTAGAATACAACATTTCACATTAAATTTCACATAAAATCCTCACTCTGAGTGGCTAATGTGCTTTTACGTCAGATTCAGATGAAATTGGACATATAGAGTGGGCATGTTACTTATGAAATGGGTGCATGAGCCTTAACAGTTGGTGGGGTATTGGCTAGGGGCTAATGTAAAATGTGCTTCTATTTCTGTATGCATTTGAAAGTCATCCCAAACATAGAACTGTCCAAAAATGCTACAGATATTACATGTGAAAGCGACAACTTTTCATTTTGAGCACACAGTGAACCACAATAAAATTACTTCTCTACATTTTACCCATACACCAGACATCAGCAGGAGGTAGCCATTCATGCGCCCGGGAGCAGTGTTGGGTACTATAATTTGCTCAAGGGTATTTTATGGCAACCTCCAGGATTCAATGTATGACAAATCACAATTCTTTTTGATTCATTAAGGTTGGTTCTCTTAGCCAGAGTTAAAGCAGACCCATGGAGAAGGCTTTGGCTGAAAAGAACTTAATTTATCAATGCAGCTCCAAAGGCAGGGGTGGGGCTATAAGCAGTTTACTCAATCAGCAGCAATCATAGTAAATCCAATGCTAACTGTGTCATTCAACACAAATCTTAGTAAATCTAATGCTAACTGTGTAAATCAGCAGCAATCTTAGCAAATTCAAAGCTAAAATGTGAGCACATCAAGGCATGTTCTTCTCTGCACCTGCATTCTTATATACATTTTCTTTCTTTTTGAAAAAAAAAAAGTAATAGAAAATATAAAAAATAAAGCTCTGTTTTTCTTACAGATGTGTGCATTTGTCAGTATGTGGCCAAGTTTTGTGTCCTTTTCCAAAACATTATCACTGGCATCTCCTCAGCTGAAAACAACCATAGAACCCTGGCTACAACCACTGAATTCTGGCCTTCTCTTTCCTTTCCTTTCAGAAGCTCTTCCAGATATAATCTTTTCCACATTGAATCTCTTCAGCAGCCATACCAAATGCACTTTTACCTGATTATAAATGCTCCCCAGAGGTCTCCAGCACATTCTGTTGTTCCTGGCCTATGTTTCAAAAGGACTATTTATTTGTTTTGTTTGGTTGTTTGTTTGTGCCTGCAGTAACAGGCACCAAAAAAAAAAAAATGTTTCAAATTAGTTTTGGATTAGACAGCAATTAGCTGTCAACATAAGAATAGCATTCACAAAGCTTTCTGGAATTGAGGAAAAAAACTTCAGACATTTAAAGCAGGTGGTGGCCACTTGCTACTGGAGCACCCAATCAAAGCTGCCTTTGTTATCTTATGCATCAAAAGTTTTTGATTTTCCCAATCATTTGAACTAGGCATCACCCCATGTCCCTCAAAAGACCAGGTCCACGACCTACTGCAGAGAACATGCCACATGACAAGTTACATTCCAGTAGATAAGTTAACGCATAAACATATTTCCTAATTTGCAGCTGAAACACTTGTCAGTGCAGTGTTCAGAATTTAACAAAGCACATGGTTCTTCACATTTGACTTCTTGATTTTTAGCATGAAATATAAAGTGATATGCTAGCTAGCTTGTTCAGCACAAAGACCTCCCCAAGATGTGAAAAGTACATAAAAGTAAGTATGAGTTATAATACAACAATATAGTATCACAATACTTCCAGAAATTTTCAAGACATGCAAAGTGTCATAATATGCAGTTATTCTAAAATGGAATAGAGAAAAAAGATCTAGTAGTGACACGTTTAAAACACAGCTAATGCCATATCCCAAACTGCACCATACAAAATCCAGTTAAAGCTGTATTGATGTGTGACAAATCATGATAGTCACTATTTTTTTAAATACATTTTTTTTAAATAAATCAAAAAATGGTCAGTAAAGTTCAGTTGAATCATTAATATCTCCATGCTGCTCTGCTGTATTTAAAATATTGTTTATTGAAAGTATAGCACTTGAAACATTACAGATGGAATTCTCCTTTTTGATTGTAATTTCTAGCTCACCTGTATCGCATGAAAGAATCACTCAGAAACTGCAACATAGATACCAACCTGCAATGATGGCAGGATTGTTCTGACCTCCCTCTGGCTTGACCCACAATTCCAATGTGAACCTGGAAGATGGGAGCTCCAAATTGGCTGTCGGGTTCATTTTAAGCTGCTCCCTCTGACCGGTGAAGTACAGGGCAGTCATCCACTTTGGAGGAACGTCCCAGACCTTTGTCCCCCACGTATCGGCATCTGGACCATCCCGCTCCCCTGAGTAGTCCTCGTTTCCCTCAGAACTGTGTATGTGCTGCTCAAATGACACATCACCTGGTTGCACCTTCTCTTCAGTGTGAATTTCAGCTGGACTGCGAGTAATCCTTCTTACTAAAGAGAAGTTATCTTTCCAACCACCCCTCTTTTCCCTCCTTTGGGACGATCCTCTTGTTCTTGACTTGGTGCCATTCAAAGCCATGGTTTTTACCGCAGCAGTGGATTTAGTGGCAGAAGTGGGGCTAAAAAAGCTCAGAGCTGTGTCAGTTCTCGAGCGTGGTCTGCCTCTGCCCTTCCATTTGTTAATCATAAACTCTAATTGACCCCGGCTTTTTTGCCCGCTTTTCTGCAACAGAGGCCTTTCGCGCTGTCCAAAGCCATCCAGGCTGCACTTCCCAGCGCAGAAGGACCTTGCAGTTCTGTGATTACGGTTCGGCAACCGACTGTACCGACCCGCCATTGTCGCTAGTTGGGGGTGTTGAGACGCGGAGCTGGACGGTCGCTGTCGGCTGACGGAGCCGCACTGCTCCTGCCCTACAGCTGCCTGAGACCTGTCCGCCCGCTGAGCCAAACTCTGCTTATACCGCTTAATATAATCGGACTTTGCCGAATGTAGCAGCCCTGTATGGATCATTACCAAAACAACCGCCAGTAGTCTGAAAAACATCCTCACGCATATGAGATTAATACAACGAACTAATCGATTGGAATGATCAGTTAGAGAACTCGGTCACTTCTTTTTGCTTAGATAATCATTAAATAGCAACACAGTGAATGGAAAGTAGCATTAACAGAGATTAACACGAACGTAACTCCAGGCAAATCGTCCAACACGCCTTCCTGTCACCAGCCAGGTACATTACATTTACATTGTACTGTAAACACAATATATTTACTGAGAGTCGTATTGTCGCTGATGTAGTGAGGAGAAAGCGGTATCATTCATAATATTTAAGAATAAAATAAATTATTTAACACTGTGGTTTTGCTTTCTTCATCCAAGAAATCAGAAAATGAAGTGGATTAACCAGTGCATGTACGGCTCCTGGTCAACTCCTTAACTGCCGGAAATCTTAGATTTTTTTCCCCCGTTTTTGAAAGTTTTTTTGTGTCTGCTGTTTTTTTTCGGACTGGCTAAAGGTAAAACAGGGCTGTTCTTGTTGCTGACATCATTGTATCTCTTCTAACATCCTGTTCATTCATCCCAACAAAGAAAAAAAGTGATGTGTTAGCATAATCTGTCTGGGTCCACAGTAAAGAAACCCAAAAATTAATTTACGCGCGAACACAGTGAGGTGCTGAGGTTCACTGACCTCCATAAAGGAACTACTCCATGTGTTATTAGTGAGAGAAGATGGACTGACAGGTTTAAATCGACTCCAGTCTCTCCGCTGGTGGTGAGAGAAAGTCAGGAGGAGGTTATCTGAGGTCTTGCCTCTGCTGAGACCGCTGTCGATTCGTCCGTGCCGCTACAAGAGCGCGTCTTTTGGGCTATTTCTTTCTTTATTTAACAGTGCAGAAATCTAAAAAGTATAAAAAATTCGCTTAACATTTCCTTAAAGACGCCCAGTTTCTAGTGTCCAGCACCTGACAGTCTTCGTGGGTGTCTTCTCTAAAGCGCGCCAGCAGGACCGGTGGACCGGACACCGGGAGGGCAACGAGTCCAAAAAAAAAAAAAGAATTTTTATTTTCTTTTAAACATTACCGTTCTTTGCGTAAAACTCCTCTTTCTTCACTTGTTCCCCGGCTCTTTGGTCTTACATATATCCTCCGATCCAGTTGCACTTTTGCTCTCAGCTTTTTAAATGACGTTTGTTTATTTTTTTTCTTAAGATCAAACTAACGCGCTAAACGTTTTATCGTTTTGCTTTACTGTGACGTCATACGGGCCCCGCCCACGGGGGAAGACCACAGTGGACACACACACACACACACACACACATATATATATACACACACACATACACACACACACACACACACACACACACACACACACACACACTGCAACCCATGTGGAAGCACTGCCCATGTAAAAAACAATATATATATATATATATATATATATATAGTATATATGTATATATATATATATATATATATATATATATTATTTTATATATATATATATATATATATATATATATATATATATATATATATATATATATATTTATATATATATATACATGGTCTACTTCAAACAAATGAAAAAACAATTGCAGGCATTAATATTTCTAGATCTTTTAGAGAAAAGAAAATGGAATTAATGAAGAATGCAATCTTTTAGTGCTTTGTTTTTGTCCTCTATGGACTTTACTATTGAATGATAATATTCTCCAAATTCTCCAAAAATTCTCCAAATTCTCCAAAAATTACAGTCCCTTACATAAATGAGGGGGAGATTAATTAATTAATTAATTGTTTTCTTCATGCAGTCATCATTTTCCTCAGACAGTCATCATTATATTTAAATTCAGATTTGTGTTTTATAACTGAACATCACTTTCATCCAACAATCCACACTTAAATATTGCTTGACCACCTTTTCTTCATTATAGGTACTGGTTTTAGTTTGACTTGTCTAAATGAATCAATTGTTTCCTTCGATCCATTGTTACAACTCAGTCATAGACATTACATGCTGTTTTCACCTATATATATATATATATATATATACTGTTGTAAACAATGGATCGAATGAAAAAACAGATTCATTTAGACAAATATATATATATATATATATATATGTGTCTAAATTAATCTGTTTTTTATTGGGTTATTGAATCTATTCTCCAGTAGAGTCATCTATGAGGCATTAACCTGAAACACTCTATCTACTCTTATCCTTTAAACAGACTGTGGGAAATTAAAACAACATGCAACATTGGTTCTTTTTGGGTTATTTTGCTGCGTCACATTGTCTAATTAACTGTGCTTCTCTATGCACTGGAAGTGCCCATATGTTAGACAAACAAAAGGGACCATTCACAGCAGGGAATATGTTGTGCATGGCAAATGCTGTGACAGTAGACAGTAGGAACTTCACAGTCTTCCTTACCATCTCATCTA
Organism: Hepsetus odoe; assembly: GCA_017165825.1. Lineage (NCBI taxonomy): Eukaryota > Metazoa > Chordata > Actinopteri > Characiformes > Hepsetidae > Hepsetus > Hepsetus odoe. The sequence continues at coordinate 21,588,755 of CM029388.1, forward strand.
TAACATGTTTATTGCTGCACTAAATGTATTCAATGAACCTGCACACTCTCAAAGACAGTTTCTCATTTTCTGCAGGACATCCAGATCACTTCAGTCACTTTCACCTCCACTGTTCTGTGCAGTGAATAGCCCCAAAACAGTATTCAGCCGTGCAGGTGCATACTGCATGGGCCGACTTGCAAATGAGCAGATTTTATTGACTAAGGCCCACTTAAACAGAAGCGTAAGATTCCACAAACTAGGTAAGACACGAGTGCAAGGGAAGGACCCAAGAGCCAGACACGCAGCTGTTTAATTTCCAAAATTCGGCAGGTTCTTTTCCCCCAGTCGGTTTTGTCAGGGTCAATTTGCAAACGGGCCCAAGCTCAGGGCGCCTGGCAGTTATGGCAGGGGCCCCTTCAGGGGGAAAAAAGCTTGGAACAGTGGGAGGCAAGAATTCCGCAACCAACCCGAGGACCCAAGGATCCGCCTGCAAAACATTCAGCTTTTTTCTTTTTTTTTTGCATAAAACGTGCTTTGAGATCCAGCTGCAACTTTGTAAAAAAGGTGAATGGTAGCTCCTAGGCCTCACCCCCCACTGTAAAGGACCTCTAAGAGATTATCCTTCGTTTTTGAGGTGGCCCAGCCCCAATCCAAATTGAAAGTGACCAGAGAATGCAATAGAGAAAAAAATCAAAGGTTCTGGACCAAATTCAAAAAATTGAAAAGTATTTTAAAAAAATGTGTCTTTTCAGAGGCATATGTGTGAACTGAGAGGCATCACAAATGAGTGATTTGTGGAATGTGGGTTTCTATAAATTTCAAATTCTAATATTCTAGCAGACAGTGCCTCCAAAAATAATTAAACTGCCTCTCTGAAAAGAAAATGGAACAGGAACAGCTTGTGTCAAATAATTTTGAATTTGCAGTTATTTAACTTCACAGTAGTCTTATTTAATCATTGCTTATAAACTGGAGCACAGCCTACAGACCCCAGTCCTGAAGGGGAAGTTTAGCATTCTAACAAACTTGATTCAATTCATCATCTAAACAGCAATGCCTTCAAAAGATTTCAGTTTAAAAAGAAAAGAAAAAGGATCTCAGGCCATCTGAGACCTGAATTTTAAATGCTTGAAAATTTTTCAAATCAGCCTACAAGCATTACAATACTTTGATGTTTCCATGCATTCATTACATGAACTAAAATTACAACTGTAATTAAGATTTCATGGAGCAAACAGTTAGCCATCTTCAAAACCCAGGTCTCCATAAAGCATTCAGCAGCTCATTTTCCTCCACTTCATTTAACAGATTACTGTCAGTTAAATCAATGTGGTATTATTTTAACTGATAATTAATTATGTATGTAATAATGTATTTTAATTTTTTAAATATGTTTCATGACTGTTTTCTCTTCACCTTGTACATACACTTGATGAAGTAGTTTAGCAGAAAATTCTAGCAACTTTCAACTAATCTAGGTAATCAGTCAAGTTTGGTGGCCAAAAGAGCCTTAGTTAATTTTAGTATTGGAACTATTAGGCTTACATTTCTAACCCACACTCAATGTCACCCAAATATTTTTCCATCAGTGCACCCCCAAAACGTCTAATAACCCACTCAAGCAACATCTTCAAAAAGTTGTATGGACTTGTCAGTGTGATTTATGTCCTGTATAAAAAAACCCAATAAAAATGAACCAAACATCTGTGCTATTAGTGGCAATTTAAGAACATTCCATGGCTGGAGAGGACCGATCTTGGATCAGCTGATCTTACATCAGCAATCCTTCACTTGAGGCAGTTTGTGAAAACGGACCCTGCTGTTTAAGAAGGTGCTGAATAAACACTGACATTTAATTGATTGTTTATAGCCCATAGAAAACCATGCTTTATCTGAGACTACATTGTCAAGCCTGTGCCATTATAAAGAGCTGTGCAGTTGATTGAGGGAAATTAGGGAAATCACTAGAGTTTGTTGAGAGAAATTTTGAGAGTATATTAAAGAAAATTTCAGTTGACTCTTGTGTTACAGCATATCTGCATAGCTTCATTGTTAAACAAAAGAAGGAAAATTTTAAGCAACCACAAATATCTTGAATAGATATGTTTGAAAATTACATTTTTCACTGTGTGCTTAACTTGGTAAGGCATTATAAGTAACATGGTCTATATGTTTGTTTAAAAAATATATATATATTTCAAGTTTTTTTAAAAAGTCTCCTTTGCTTGTGCTTAGTTACTTGAGTAATATTTTCTTTGGAAGGAAAGATGGAGCCAGTACACCAATAAGCACATAAAAAAGCCTTTTTTGTTTGATTAATGTATAAATTTTTTATTAATTATTTGTGCAGTCCATTCAATACATTAGGGTTCAAAAGATCCAAAGGTAAATGAGACAAAAAGCTATATTTTAGCTTATGTTTTCCACTTTATGTTTCTACTTTCGTTATGGTTTTGGTGTGGTATGGTCTGTTCTGGGGGTGTTCTCTCTTCAGTCATCTCTTTAGGAGATGAAATTCATTTTCAGCTGGGATATGATCTAGAAATTGACCAAGCCACTCCAAAACCTTTTCCCCCTGATGAAGTTCTTTGTTGCTTTGGCTTTGAATTGTGTTTTGAATCATTTTCTTCCTGAATGATAAAGTTTGTCCTGATTAGTTTGGCTACATTTCCCTGATAATTGTTTCTGTATATCTCAGAATTAATTCTACCATTGTTAAACAGACAATAAACCTGTTCCAAAAGATGCCATGCAAGCCCAACACATTACATTACCTCTGCTGTACTTCACAAATGAGACTGCATGTTTTTCAATCATGAGCATTTTCTATCTTTTGTCAAATTAAAAATGTAGAGATTAGTCCAATATGTATAATGTTTAAGAAATTGTGTGGTTCCTACCCTACCTGTATTTTTTTCTTCCTTATTTTTACTGCTGATGAATGTTTTGCATCAGGTCCTATGGCTCCTAAAATTTGGCTCCAACATTCTTCTTCAAACAGTGATACCTCCACCCCTGAACTATGGAGGTTGTTCATGATATCACTGATTAATATTTGGGGTTGTTCATGATACCACTGTTTAATACTCACACCATGACACAGCACAAATGAAATGCTTCTTTGCAACCCACCACATACACACAGCAGGAGCAGTGAGCAGCCATATCCAGCACCTGGGGAGCTTTGCTAAGGGTGGTACCATGCACAAGGTAACCTACTGGTTTTACACTTTTATAAGAGCCCTGTAACACCCAAATTTCCCATTCGTGGGATAATAAAAGAATACTCTACTCTACTCTACTCTACAACTAAACCCATGGCACTAGGATATGAGATCTAGTCCCAAATCACTAAGCCTTTGCTGCCCCAATCAGATACTCTTGTTGACTAATGTGCGATTCAAGCCCACGCATGCAGAGCACAATGTATTTGTAATCCATCCCCTTAACCTCTGGGCAACCTCTTCTAACAAGGTGCATGGTGCATTGCTAAAACTATTGAATAGGCTTTTCTGCTCCCAGACATTTGGAGGGACTGTATATAAATCTGCTGAATGCCGTAAATGTAAATCCTCAACTGGTTTTATATATGTAGATTTTTTACAGTGCCCCTTCAGATCTTTGATTCTAAGACTTGTTTCCATTTCATAGTGTGGCAACTAAAATGAGATACAATATGTTCAGTAAATCTTTTATACCTAATCTAGATGCAGTACATGCATTGTAAACTTTAACCACAACAGCACGATTTATCTTGCTTAGCTTACACTTAAACACTCTCATTCATTTGCTTCTGAAATACTAGTATTATTATTGGAGCTAGAAGGTGCACTCATCATTTTCTCACCTCTCCTCATCCCAACGCGTCATGAGTTTTGAGTACATTGGCCTCTTGTTAAAAGAGGTCTATATCTCTGCTCACGGTCCTAACAGAAGCACTACAAGATATATAATTGTTTAAAATGGCAAAACCCAGTACACTCATCTATAACTGAGACATAGAACTGGCCAGCTGGGGCTCAACACAATTCATCCAAGCTTTTTTTTGCACAATTCCCTCCAAAGAAGTCTGATCTTTTAAGATTATAAACCAGCATTAAAGACCTGCTTTAAAGACTAGGTTAATTGCACCCACCATTAGAGCTACACTTTCAATGAGGAACAATATGACAAACATCTGAATCAACAAAAGGCAAATGCTGGAAACCTTTTTAATCAAACAGTGGTGGAGTAGTTAACTTGTGACATGATGAGAACCAGGGTTGCCAAAAGACACTTTTCAAAATAAATGTCACAGGAAGAGTATTAACTTGACAAAAGGTTAATTGCTGTTATAAATCATTGTCATAATAAGCTATTATACAGGAGTTAACAAACAGAACAATATTAACCATGCAGATAAAAATCTACTTGCAACAAAACAAGTATTAGTACTAAACTCTCAATTTTTCTAAGCCATTAAACACTGACCCACTGGACTGACCTAACTGGACCCACTGTTTGTTGGTATAACTACCAGGGGGTAATCACACTGGGGTCCATGGTGCACAGGCCTCCTAAAACTTTACTGGGCCCCTTAAATAGGTACTAACATAGTTGCAGATCTATGACTCATAAAAAATCCAATTACTTGACAACATGCCTTAAACACCACATACACCTCTTATGTATATTCATCCCCCTAATAACACATCCTTCACAAATGTAATTATTTGTAATGCAAGGGGAGTGCAATGTGTAGAGCATTCATTTGTTTCAAACGTAACAATAGAGAGTAAACAGGTCTCTATTGTTAAATTGTAATTTCTTTATTTATTAATTAGGGACCCTTTTCTCCTGGATTCTATCATATTTACACCACTGCAACTATGCCACGACTTAAAGTAGACTGATGAACTCTTTCAGAAAGAGGAATGTTTACAGATGGAGATGGAAGGGAAGGAACGATTGGGAGCTCTTCAGAAGCAGTGAGGACAGCTGTTGAGACAAACACAGGCCAAGCTTGTTTCCCATGGTGGTCTGCTGACAAATTAATGTATTCTGCTCAGTTAGATGCTCAGTAATTTTCCCTTATGGTAGACAGACACTTTTTCCACCTTGACTGGGCTGTGCTGGAAAAGGCTCACTCTGCACCAAGTATGCTGAATATACAGCAACTTTGATTGAATGCACTCAATAGCCTTTACTGCATTCCAAAATCATTTGTAAAAGGTGACAACATGTATATTTTAAAAGCTTCACTAAAATAAACAGATATGTTAATGGATTAAAATTAAATAAATATACTTAGTGTTTCTTGTAAGTGTATATATAGCAGATCTGTATTTTTTAGTTGGTTCTGTTGGTGAAAAAAAATGTGGACTGCTTTACCTTATACTAGATCAAATAGAACCCAAAAATATATCTGTACCTAACCAACTGTATGACATATGAAGCAAAAGCTCAACTAAACCTTGAAATCTGAGTTTTCTCAAGGACCAAGATACTTTTTACTGTTTCTTAAGTTTTTGTTTTTGGTTTTTTTTTTAGTTATTTGAACTTGAGTCATTTCATTAAACAACTAACTGCCATTTTTTATGAATAGTTTTTATTTATTTTTTTTTTAATTTAAGCATAACCATCTTTCTCGAAATTCTCAACTTCAGTCCGATCCCCAGATTTAGTCCGATGCCCAAATCATGGGTTTGAAAGGGTTAAAGTGGCCCTACTTTTACGGGAGTGTGGTTTTAGGCTCCTCTGCTGGCCACCTACAAAATGAATGATCAACAGACCTGAGAAAAAACGTGCGAAACATTTGTGCAGTTAATGATGCCCCCTGTTGGCTCAATTCAGTAGTGTAGACTAAGTAAACCAGAGTGTAGGAAATGGACCAAAAATGATCTGTTGCTAAAGCAACTGATGTTGCGGCACCATGTGGACCAACAAGGATTTCCCGGGAATTTCAATATATATAAGTTCTGAATGATTAAACCGAGCTCCAGGTGAAACAGAAACAGGTTGAATTTTGATGCCCTTTTAATTCTTTACGTACAGAAATGGCATATGACAGGTTTATAATAATAATCCAGATTCACATTATAAACACAAGGATTCTGAATGTAGAGAATTAAAAGCGCCCCCCCCCCCTTTTAATTCTCTACATTCAGAAGGGGGGGCTTTGCAAAACTATTCAAACCTCAGGCAAGCCAACTCCAGGACGCACGGTGGCAGTGGAACCAACCTAGCTGTGGCTGTTCTTCTGCGGTGGGGTGAGTTTTGTGCGAAACACCTTTAGGAGTTGTTGTCAACAAATGTAGAAGCAATTGGATTTTGTTTGTTTGACACGATTCAAACCCGGGTCACCTTGTACACCTTCATATGAGAGAAACTCCCTTGCATGTGCTGACGGAAAAGCCGTGTGGTGCTCGCGACGCACTTGTTTCCTCACTCGTCTGTCTTTGTGCGCTAAGCGATTTAGCATGCAGTGAAGCATCGCGCTCCCTGAAAGCTGTTAGCGCTGCGGGCCTCCGCAGAGGGAGTTCCTAGGTGGGTAAAGGAAGAATGTCGAGCGGTCGGCAGCCGCACCAGAGCGGCGGTGGAGCGGGATCTGTGCCCGGCACCAGCTCCGGGAGCACGACCAACGCCAACAGCGGAAGCAGCGCCGCAACGACAAATGGAAGCAACCCGGGAAGCGGGGTCTCCTCCCGTACACTGCCTTTAGCGGCGGAGGCGCAGCTCACCGGCACACAGAGCGGAAGACCCGGCACGTCTGGTGGAGGTTACAGCAGGAAAAGGCCCCTATATAACGGGCTCATCAATCCGTATGAAGATAAGAGCAACGATTTTGTTTGGTAAGTAGCCAGAGGACCGTCGGAACTCAACCTCCTAGCCGCTGCTGCCAGTTAGCATAGCCTAATAGCATAAAGCTAACAGACATAGCCGAAGTAAAGCTCCCCCATTCACTGCTCAGTGTCACAGTAGTTCCTTCTGTACATTTGCGGTTGTGTGATGCAAGTGGGGTTGTCATTAAATTCCCTCTCTTATTTTCCTGTTTCTTAATACACAACAAACGCGAAACACAAGCTAGCCGAGGCTTCGGCCAGTTTCTGTGGAGTCGGGGACTCGGCTTTATAACGTAAAAGCGGTTTGGGCTCCTGTTACATTAGCTACAGTCCTAACTTCGCTAACTTAGAAAAAGTAATGTTATGTAGCTGCTTGGGCGAAATGAATAATCTTACGAAAGGAATGAATACAGAGATGAGGTGAATGCTATACGGTTGGCTAATTTAGTGCACCTACTGTTCATACACTGCTAATAGTCGCATAAAGTGAGTGAAGTGAAAGTGAGTAATTGTCATTGTGAAGCACAACGAAATGAATCATCAGCGTTTAACCAACAAACACGCACACACAGCAGTGCCTGGGGAGCAGGGTTGGGGACAGTACCTTTCTCAAGGATACATCAGGTCAATCCAGTGGTCTCGATCTTACAGCCTACCAATTCAGGATCCATTAGTCCATCGCTGCTGAGATTTGGAAATGCATAGCAAGAAAACAGAGTTGACTTTCAGACTACCGTTAGATTGTGCACACAGGTGGAGTCATAATACTAGTTCCTGAAAACTATGAATACGGTGCAGGAGTAATTAAATATAAATGTAAGAGTAAAAAGTTATTTTCTAATCTGTTAGACACAGTCTCTGAAAGAATTGTACATGGAAAAAGGTTAGTAAACAGCCTAATTGTGAATATACCACTATCAGCCATTTGCATATCTGTGGTGGAAAACAATGTTTATTCTTAATTTCTTTTTTTTTTTTCAGTCCCATATGTTTTGAAATGATAGATGAAGCTCATATGACAAAGTGTGGCCACAGTTTCTGGTGAGACTTTAAGATTTCCCTCTTCAGTTCCCCTCCATATTTGATGTGATGCTTCCTGTTAAGTAAGTGTTTGTTTTGTCTTTAGTTATAAATGTATACGACAAAGTTTGGAGGACAGCAACAGATGCCCAAAATGTAATTATATTATTGATAATGTGGATCAACTCTACCCCAACTTCTTAGGTGAGTGCAATTTGTCTAAAAAATTGCTTAACTCTGTTTTTATATTTTTGGGTCGAGGGGTATGGCTTAGTGTGTTTTGGTCTGTTGCAGTGAATGAGCTAATCCTCAAGCAAAAACAGCGATCTGAAGAGAAAAGGTTAAAGAGGGACCACCCTGTAAGTTTGTATCTTTTACAATGTATTGCTTATCGATTGCTCTTTTAGGAACCCTGCTTTTGCTTATTACAAATGGATATGGAATGTATATTTTTAAAGACCTTTGAAAGTTAGTCTGGTTTTAACTTGTTGGCCTGTATTTAATGTGCTCTGTTTACAGAATGGAACCAAATGGCAGTTTTTCCAAGATGTTCTTGGCACAGACCAAGAGAATCTGGATTTAGCAAATATCAACTACATGTTGGAGCTATTGGTGCAAAAAAAGAAACAGCTTGAAGCAGTCAGTGCAACTTTTTATAGCAACTGCAGAGACTTTTAATTTACTTCATTTAAATAGCCTGTTATGCTTCTCCCTAAATGCCACCTATTCTCTTGTTTCTCAGGAATCGCAAGCAGCTCAACGTCAAATCTTAATGGAATTTTTAAAAGAAGCTAGAAGAAATAAAAGAGAGGTTGTGCATAATAACCTACAGTACATCCACTGCAAGTTTTGTGTACAACAAATGGTCTAAAGAAAACGAGGCTAATGAGCTGTATTTATTTATTTTTCTTGCATAGCAACTGGAGCAGTTACAAAAAGAACTTAATTTTTTGGAAGAGGACATAAAACGTGTTGAGGTAACTTATGGGCTGGCAATGAATCCAGTATTTTCTGTTGTATTTTGTCATTTGTTGATTAGTTTACACTTGTCATTGTCCTGACACTGTAAGATTGTGTATGTGAGCAGGTAGCCCACTTGTTTCTGCTGTCTTTAGGAAATGAGCGGTATGTACTCACCAGTGAGTGACATGGACCCCAATTTGGACAGCACTGTTCCCCAATTTGGCGAACCCCACTCTCCTGCACCTAGGTAAGATTTCACTACAGTCTGACTTCAGAATGCTTTCATTTTATATAAAGTGTACTGTCAGTACATATGTGTAAGGGATGTAAGGTTATCAGTCATTTCATCCTCAGTTACTATTTGCAGACCTGAAAAATATGATCAGGGTTCATAAGCTTTAGATAGCAACCTCCAGTACTCTAATATTCACTCCTGACAGGGCTCACCTTCATATTTAATCAAAGAACATTGAGAGGTAGAAAATTATTGCACAATCCAAAAGTATATCAGTCTTTACTGTTGAATTAAGAAAAACTGGTAGATTTCTTTTTTTTTTTTTTATTAATTTTATTTATTTATTTATTTATTTATTTTGGAAGCACATTGTGATTCATTTGTTATTATGCACAAATTGTAGGTTTATATAAACATTTAGATAATTTTTATAACAAGTACAGTATTTATTTTTTGCCTTTATCAAACTACATAGATTTATTTAAAATATTTAGTTGCTAGTTCAAATATCTTTTATTTAGTCTTATGTAGGAATATACCCAGTATTTATTTATTTTTTTTTAAATGCATTCTTGATATTAGCTATATTAACTACATTTTCAGACCATCTGTCATCTTGGAATATTCTGTAAGCATGTAAATGTTTGTTTTTGTCCCTCACTTTCTGAGTTTCCAACTTTTTAATCTGCTGAAATTGCCTCAGACGAGCATACTGAATTAATTTTGTATAATTTTCTAAAACCTGTTATTGAAAATTATTCTAAATTTAAGTGTTTTTTTTTTATTTGTTTTTTTTATTTAGAAACCAGTATCTCTTAAAGTACAGTGATGTCTACATTGTTCTTGTGTGGTTATCAGTTGATAAATTTGATAAATTCCTGTCATAGTAATTCAAGGTCTGATATTAATCTTGTGCTGTTTTAGCAGTAGCATCATAGAACCTACAGAATATATCCAACCTCCTCAGTTTGGTGGAAGTTCACAGGTAAATTTATTTATGGGGAAAACAGTTTTTTGCACTTAATTTGTGCACATTATATAACTTTAAAAATGTTGCCTGTGAAATTTGTCTATAAGGGTAAAAGGCAGACATGGTACAACAGCACTTTGGCCTCTCGGAGGAAGAGGCTAACAGCACACTTTGAGGACTTGGAGCAGTGTTACTTCTCCAACAGGATGTCACGAATCACAGGTTGGTGTGAATGTGTGTTTAATTCTTCGCCCCCAAATCATATTGAACTAATTTCCCTTTACTTTAGCTGTAGCATCAAAAATGTTTCGTACCTAAGGTTGGGCTTGGTGCCTTAAAGCTAATTTAGCTAACAACTAATGGATGCCTACAACTACCTATTATGATTATACAGACTACATAATTTAATCATTAAACACTTGCCTCAAAACAGAGTTGTTAAGTGATCTTAGACAAATATTCTCACTCACTAATTTTCTCTACATTTAAATGATTTAATAAGAAATATGGGTTTTTGGACCCTGAGTAAATAGCAGACTTACATGTAGTGCATGGTTTAGGCATTTCTTGTATTAGATGATTAGATCTTATTTAATAGATTTTTAACCCGAGCTTGTGTTTATTTTGCAGATGACAGCAGGACCGTTAACCAACTGGACGATTTTATGGAATGTCTTGCCAAATTCACACGTTACAACTCTGTGAGACCTTTGGCTACTCTCTCTTATGCGAGTGACCTCTACAATGGGTCCAGTATTGTTTCTAGGTGATGTATTTTTAATGTGTTCTTCATGTGGGATGTTACTGTTTGTTGAATAAGTAAATAAGTGCTTTTTCCTGACCTCACCAGGAGAGGGTGCCTTGGTAATAAACTGTAAAGATGCTTGAACTCTTACATGCAGTTTGTTTATTAAAAAAAATAGACTTTAAATGGTACTCTGTTGCCAGACTTCTGGACTTTAGTGGTCTCAATGGATCTTGTTATCTGAGTTTTCTCTTGATACATTTGTCAGTTCAGCAGGTCATCTTTGAGAGCTATGTGGGGGCAAATGTGCTTACTTACCACTCAAAAATTTGTTCTGATTTAATGCTTTGCCATTATCATTTCCCAGCTAAAGTTTGCTCATGATACAAATAGCATGTGGTATGAAGTTTTTTATATAGAGCCAGTTATAACTACGGTGGGTTTTACTGAGTGGAAAACCTTCAAAAACAATTTTTTTTCTGATACTTATTTCTCATTTCCACTTCTCCCCCTGTGCAGCATTGAGTTTGACCGTGACTGTGATTACTTTGCCATCGCCGGTGTCACCAAGAAAATTAAAGTGTTTGAATATGGGACTGTGATACAGGATGCGGTGGACATTCATTATCCAGTCAATGAGATGACCTGCAACTCCAAAATTAGGTGCAACAACACTCAGTTTAAATAAAGAGGCTTCTGCCACGATGATGAACTTTCCATGGATAGCAATACATTCCCTCCTTGCTGGGTTTCTCTTTCTTACTTTTTCCTTTTTCTCTTTATTCCTCAGCTGTATTAGCTGGAGTAGCTACCATAAAAACCTGCTTGCAAGCAGTGATTACGAGGGAACAGTTATCCTTTGGGATGGGTTCACAGGGCAGAGGTCAAAAGTATATCAGGTAAAATGACAGTTTATGTAAAAAATTAATTATCCATTATGGTTTGGGGAGTTTTTTTTTGTTGCTTTTGTTAGTGGTGCTTTTTTTTTAGATGCCGTTTAATATTTTCCCTACTCTAATATAGAGCTCCAACCATGCAAGGTACTCAACTTGAGCAGCCATGAACACGTTTTCTTTTAGTTGTTACCTTGCAGTTTAGGCTTCATATCATCAATTCATCCTTGCTTTTTACTTCTTTGAAAGTGCAGTTGCCTTATTGTTTGTTATCCAACTTTTGTTATTTGGTGTGCACTCTTTAAAGGAGCATGAGAAGAGATGTTGGAGTGTTGATTTCAACCTGATGGATCCCAAACTCTTGGCTTCTGGCTCAGATGATGCAAAAGGTACAGAAATAAAATTATATATGCCTCCATGATATAGAAAAATACTGCCCTACCCTAGAGTAATGAATAAAAATATAACTTTTTTTTTTTTTTTTTTGCCTTTCCTAACCCTCACAGTCAAACTATGGTCTACAAACCTAGACAACTCTGTTGCAAGCATTGAAGCCAAGGCTAATGTATGCTGTGTCAAATTCAGTCCAACGTCTAGGTATCACCTTGCCTTTGGGTGTGCAGGTAAAGCATGTTTTAGTTTAAACTATTTTCTATGGATATAGAGTGAGATTCAGATTTGACAGTTGACTGAAGTTTAAGGTGCATCCCCAATGACCATTAGTTCATGAGTCATTGTGGCTCAACTGAGTCAATTACCCAGACTTGACCCTCTCACAATTGAACCATTGCATGGCATTTTGTTTCTCCCTGGGGCATTATGAAAAAAAACAATGTTTCTGGTCTAGCTCAGGCAAAGATAACATGAATCATTTTTGCATACAAAAGAAAAATCTTACTAAATTCAAAGCTAGAGTAATTCTGGAATTTTTCATATTGGCAAAAAATGCCTTAAACATTTTACATTTTGAAATGGCTGAATGTTGACAATAACAAATTCAGTTCAACCATTACTGTGGGATGATAAGTTTCTTTAGATGCCCAGTGTGAGCATTATGCTCCTTAAGGCCAACATTGGGGTCATTTAAGTTATTTTATTGGCACATCTTCTATAAATTAATTGTTTTCTTGATCAAGGTTTATTGTTCACTCCTTTTGCATGTTTTGTTTATTGTCAGATCACTGTGTTCATTATTATGACCTGAGGAACACTAAACAGCCAATCATGGTCTTCAAAGGTCACAGAAAAGCAGTGTCCTATGCCAAGTTTGTCAATGGAGAAGAGATTGTGTCTGCGTATGTATACTGCTTAAATGTTTACTTATGCCGTAGGAAGTTACTTCTAAAACCTGAGCTCTAAACTACTTAACAGCTACTTGTTATAGCAAAGGGAGTGTGGTACAAAGATGCCTGTAAGGCAAGCTTTTGAGTGCTGATGAAATGGCTCTGTGTCCCCACAGCTCTACGGACAGCCAGCTGAAACTTTGGAATGTGAACAAGCCCCACTGCCTGCGCTCCTTTAAAGGCCACATCAATGAGAAGAACTTTGTGGGTCTGGCCTCCAATGGAGACTATGTAGCATGCGGTGAGTGCAGCCACATAGTTCCCTATGGAAATGTTTACCTCCTTCTCACCACTCAAACATTCTTTCCTTTTATTTTAAATTACTGTGAAAAGAAACATTTTACTTTTTAGTTAATTAAGGGACTGGTATATTAAGTATTAGAGCTTGGTTTTTATATTTTCTGAAGTCTTAATATTTAAGTGTATTAAAAATATTTAATATAGTCTGCAATTGTCCTAGTATTTAATGTTACCAGTGTCTCATCATCTTTTTTTATTATTTATCTTACAGTTTTTTGGGTTTTTTTTTTCTCTTTCCCTCTTTGCAAGATGGGTGTTTGAGATCAGTAGATTATCAGCTTTTATTTCCTGGTTTTTAACTCTAGATATGTTAAATTACATAGAACGTAGTATCTGTTTTTTTTCCCCAGGGGAAAACTATTGAAACACAGTTTTAAAATGAATAAAGCTGTGTGTATAGAGTATTGGTTCCATTTCAATTGCAACGATTGCATTAAGGATGCAGCCCAAATAGTGTGTTGTGTGGTGTTTTTTTTTTTTTTTTGGTCTATGGTTATGGTTCAGGCTTTTATTACATCATTTTTCAGTTGTAATTTGTTCTGTGGGCTCCCTCTTTTCAGTCTTTTTTAACATATTTTCAGTTGGATTAAGATCTGGTGGTTGACTTGGCCAGTCCATGTTTTTCTTTGTTGAAATCATTGGTTTTTTTTTTTTCGTTTTTTTTTTTGGCGCAGCATGATAGTTTCTTCAGTTTAGTTCAAATGCATTCTTCTGTAAATTGCCAAACAAAATATTTTAGATTTTAGAATGAATTCTCCTACATTTATTTTGAGTTACATCATCAAAAATTTTTTTTTCCAGAAGCAGCCATGCAAGCAGAAAAGATGACACATTTGAGCTTGTATGCTTTGGATTATAATGTTTTACATCATACATATTTTCTTTCAAGTTTGGTATTTGTGAAATGCTTGAGTTCCCTCATTTCCTAGCTTTTAAAGGTATGCATTTCCCCAGTGGAAAACTCTGTTTTCCCTATTTTGACAAAATCAATCTTCAATGAAATCCATTGCTTTAACTGAGAGTACAAATCAAAGGCTATTTATAGTTTAAACAATCATTCAAACAGGACACACCTGCGTAACAAACACGTCAAACAGCTTCCCATGTTCCAATAATCGCTTGAAAAAACAGGTGGTCAGAATCAATAGATATTTTGTTCCATGTAATTAAATAAATCTGTTGTCATACTTTATTTTACTTATCCTAAACCCAAAGCTCTTCAGTACAATAAAAATGAGTAACTTGGTCTGCCTGTTCTAGAACTCTTACAGTGAACTGTATATGTATGACATCTTATTAATATTAATAGTAAAATAAATTTGATTTAGCATAGTTCATTACAGTCAAGTGCTTTCACACCAGATATGGCTGGGTGCTTCCTTTTCTACAGTAACAGGAGACTGGAGCTGTTCAAGTAGTGCTCTAGGAATTTGACACACTGACTTTTTGGAAAGTGTTTATCTATGGAGATTACATGGCTAGATTTATGTTCCTGGTCGCTGTGAGTGTGGCCAAAATTGTTGAACACACTTAAAGGAAGCAATGCTCAAATACTTTTCAGTTTCTCTGTGTATGTATGTGACTTCTGTTGCTATAATTCATTTTATCCTGGAATTGATGAGTGGATTATTTAGTCTGTCAGGCTAGCTGTGTTTTTAATTTATATTTTTATGAATTTTTCGTGTGTGTGTTTGATGCTGTTTGTCTCCTGCTGACAGGAAGTGAAAACAACTCCCTTTACTTGTACTACAAGGGGCTTTCCAAAACACTGCTGACCTTCAAGTTTGACACTGTGAAGAGTGTTCTGGATAAGGACAAAAAGGAAGACGACACTAATGAGTTTGTCAGCGCTGTTTGCTGGCGTGCACTGCCAGATGGGGTAAGACTAGTTCTGGATATCTGGTCACTCACATTTGAGCCTGAAGAATGTTGTGGTGGGTTTTTTTTCCCCCCCAGAAACATGTGATCAAACAAGCACCTGTTACAATTGTACATCATGAGTTTATAAGAGCAAGAGTTAATTATTGGTAGGACACTAAAAAGGGGTTAAGCTGGATTTTCAGTTAGTGAAACATCTTTCATCTTTTATATTTATGCATAAATGTGCCCTAAAGGATCATATTCTCTTAAGTCCTCAACATAGAAAAAGAAAGCCTAAGTCAGGGCAGCAGAAATGTTATGCTTTTAATTAATTGATTTATTGATGCAAATGATTCAGATTCATTTTTCATTATAACTCTCATATGGTTTAGAATTCATTGTAGCTACAGAGATGGCAAACTGTTCAGGCCCATCTGCAATGAAACATTCTATTTTGGTCTTATCCATTCACAAAACCTTTTTTACCAGTAGCTTTCTTGCAATAACTTTCTTCTGGCAACTTTGCCATGTACACCTTTTGTTGTTTAGTGTTCTCCTGATTGTGGACTAATGAACATTTTATCCTGCCAATGTGAGAGAAGCCTTTAGTTGTGTAGACCTTAAGCAGGTCTGCTATGAAATTACGGACAATTACCCTTGCCGATGCAGTGTTCTTTGTTGGTTGACCACTGTCATGGGAGGGTGACAGTGGTCTTAAATTTCCTCCATTTGTGTCTGGTTTAAAACACCTTTGTGGAAGTATATATGAACAGCTTTCCGAAGTGTGTGTTTTTGCTATTTTTTTTCTCCCCCCTGAGCTTCTCAGAAAAATCTTTTGTTCATTACATGACTCACTAGGACTTCAGACATGTACCACTCAAATATGAAATATTAGTTCATTTTCTTTAATAATTGATTGATGTTTTTTGGATTTTGTTTTATCATTATTGGCCAATTATAATATTTTTCTGTATTCTCTATAACTTCTAGTTCTTTAGTTGAAAATCTGATGACATTTTAGGTTATAAAGTTGGCTAGCTGTATACATAAAATGCAATTGTATCATGGTTAGGATATAACCTTTTTATTTCCCCCCCCCCAATCAAAAAAATCTCACTGCGAGCAGGTCAGTTCTTTCGCAATGGCTATTTTACCTTATGCAGTGCTGTATACATAACTAAAAGAGACTTTTTGCTCTGTACCAATGGGAAAAAAAAGACAGATGTTTACTGTAAAAGGTGAAAGTAGGTCAGTAATGTAGTATATCAGTAGAAGTTGAAACAGTTCATGCTGTGTTAGCTAGTGGTTCAAAAGTATGCACCATAACCTCATATCTCTTATTCCTGACAGAAAAAGTGGGTGGATTTCACAATAAACTTTTACATTATTACATTATTCTAAAATAGTGTGCACTTTCCACTATATTATATGATATCTAAGAGAGGAGGTCAGAAGTGGTTGCATTGTGTCTTTGTGGACTAGAGAAATCATGTCACGGTGGCAGAGAAGTATGCCAAGGTGGTACAGGATATGTTTAAGAACAGTGTGGCAGTGGTGAGATGGTAGTTGTGGGATTACATCCAGGATCTGTGCTGAGCCCATTCTTATTTGCAGTGGTAATGGACACAGGGGCAGCCAAGATTAGACAGGATTGGCTGTGAATTATGATGTTAGCAGATGACTTTGTGACCTGTAATGAGACCCTGGAGGGGTGGAGATATGCTCCAGAGAGTAGAGAATTAAAAGTCAGTAGGGCTAAACAGAAAATGTAAATATGAATGAAAGGGAGAGCAGCAGAATGTATGTAGGGCTTGCAAAGGTGGAGAGTTTAAATGCTTGAGGTCAGCAAGCAGTTCGGAGTAAGTGCGGAAAAGATGGGAAGAATAGAGTGCAGGCAGGTTGGAGAAGAGTGGTAGGAGTGATATGAGTTTGTTGTTCCAGCAGGAGTGAAAGGGAAGGTTGACAAGACTGGTGAGACCAGCAATGTTGTATGGATTTGAGATAATTGTGCTGACAAAAAGGCAGATGGCAAAGCTGGAGCTGGCAGAGTTAAAGATTGTAAGGTTTGATTTGGGAGTGATGGACATGGACAGGATTATGAATGTGTATATTAGAGCGAGCTCAGGTTTGATGGCTTGGAGGCAAAGTCAGGGAAGCAGCATCTGCAGAGGAGATTGGCAGTAAAATGCTGAGTATGGAGCTGCCAGGCAATTGGTAAAAGAGGAAGGCCAAAGAGAAGGTTATTTTATAATGTAAAATATATATTAAGGCATCACCAAGGACTTTCTTGCTGTGAGACGGCAGCGCCACCCACTGCAGCGCCATGCTAATTCTGGGTTGCCATGATTGTGTCGTTCGGTTTGTCTTCATTTTTGAGTCTGATTTTCCTCGTCTTCCTATGTGGAGAATTGATGAGGTTCAGGTCAGACATGTTAGCTAAGGGAGATGCAAATCCCTGCTAGAAAAGGAAATCACCATATCCTTAAAACCTGTCAGCAGATGGAAGTGCTCTAAAATCTCCTGGGAAGTGCTGCCTTCACTATGGACTTAAAATCATGGATTCTGTGTCTAAACATTCATCCAGATGACTCAAGGACCTCAAATTACAAATAAAATGCAAATTTTACTTTTATCATTGCATCAATATTTTTCATTTCAAAACTTTGGACCACTGAGCAACAGTGCAGTTTTTTTCTCATTAGCCCAGGTAAGAGCTTGTGATGCAGGTTCAATAGTGGCTTTATATTCGGGATGGCACAGTTGGTTGCCTCTGTTCTGAAGACTTTTCTGCATGAGGGCTCTTGATGCACTGAAACCAGCTTTAGTGTCTTCATTGTGAAGCTTTTGAGTATTTGACTGGACTTTTCTTGATAATCCTTTCAAGGATGTGGTGATCCCTGTTGCTTGTGCATCTTGTCCTTGTCTCTTCTGGTCAACTTTGTATTAGTATGCTATGTTACAGGCTTTTTCATCAAGTCTTTTTAGCAGTGATCTTCTGTGGCTTACACGTGGATCATCTTTTGGACAAATGTCAAGTCAGCTGTCTGATTAGATTACATTTATACTTTCTTAAGGAACTGGTTGAATATATATAATATATAATATAATTTTTTTTTTTTTTTTTCCCCTTCCTTTTTTTCAGAATTTCCTGAGAAGTGTGACTGTGTGCAGTATTGTGTAAAAGTCTTAAGCCACCGCTCGTTTATTTATATCTTGCTAAGGAGGAATTGATGGTGCAAAAAGTAAAAAAACAAAAAAAACCCCCAAAATTCTAAATACTAAGTACTGGCTATGCCAAATGTTTGTATAATGCTTTTAATGGCGTTTCCCTTTTTTCCCTCAGCTTTAAAATGTTTTCTCCTAAAAGACAGTGCTTTGGTATTCATGTTCATACTTCCTTCCTTTAACAACAGATGCACTCTTCACATATGAAATCCAAAGTTTACCAGGAAAAGCAGATAATTTGATCTCCTCTTTTTTCCTCTTATTCTTTTGATCTCAACCCCAAATGTATTCAATGCTTAAACTGCATAAATAGCCAATAAATTGGCCTTGCTTTTCCACTACTTTTGGAGAAGGCTGTGTATCAGGAGATTCAGTTCAGTTAACATGTTTTTCTCTTTTAACTGACGCAATGTATAAAAATGCTTATTTTTCTTTTATGTGAATATATCTGAATGGAGAGGCTCAATAGACTAATTAAATAGTGTTGTTTTGCCATCATATATCATCACAGTTCATCTGCTATCACTGTTCCTGCCGTTATCTAATCTAGTTGGTGCTTGCAGCAATTAGTAAAGGAATTCCTGATATGACTCAGAAATAAGCAACAAAAATGTTTAAAAGTTACACTATTAGACTGCAGTATTATTAAGTGCAATAGTTAACCCCCACTCTTGACATTATTCAGCCTCTTTTGATGGTGGCAATTTCATCAGGGTTCAACATCACAAAGCTAAAATGTGTGTAATTGCTTCAGAGATTTCTCACTCCATACCCATTTGCAGCTTTTTGCATCACTGGCTTTTAGTGAAGCCTGAATTGACCAACTCCTTAAAGGAGCTGCGTGTCATACTTGTAGACAATTTCAATACCCCCTAAAAATATATGTAGCACTTTTATCATGAATAATGATACTTTAAAAAAAAAAATGACTGAATATTTGTGAGACATTCACATTTTCTAGGCTCATGTTGCTATTGTGTTCAATATTTGATATGCAAATGAGTAATACTGTATAAACTTTAATTAATCCAAACACTTACATTCACTTAAATTGGATCCAAATTTGTTTATCAGAAAAGGAAAAACAAATCTGAGATATAGTATGTGTATATACATTGTGTGCATATTTTTTAATAGTGATATAATAGTAAATATTAATATAAATCAGCTATGAAGGACTTGTTGCATGTCTTTTTTTTTTTTTTTTTTTTTTTTTTTTTTTTTTAAGCTCCTGGTGGTATGCCACAGCCAGCTTATTCAGCTGATTTTCTGCTTTGTCTCTTAGCCTCGCTCAGTTAATTCCTGTTGTCAGCCTTGCATAAATTACTGACCAAAAAAAAAAAAAAAAATGCTGCTTTGTTTATGTAAATGCTTTACTATACTTAACTATTTTTTAAGCAAGAACATATTGAAGAATAGAGATGTGACAAAGCAATGGCTGCTAAGGATGACTATTTTTTTGACACTGATGAACCATGTGCAGAAAATTAATTTAACAATTTCTCTCAATTCTCAGGAATCAAATGTGCTTATTGCAGCCAACAGTCAAGGAACAATTAAGGTATGTTAACCTAAGCCACTTTTTAAAATTTATTTATATATATATATAAAAAGGATTTCCCTTTTATTTGTGATCTCAAAGTAATTTTCCTTGTTTGACTTATTGGCTGTGTTCTAAACGGGTGACAAGGGTAAGATATAACTGACTCTGAAAAGTCAAAAATTGTAAGGTCTTACTTTTACAGAACCATCATTTATTTGTTGCAAATAGTCAACAGGGTTTCTTTCAAGAAGACATGCTTTTTCTGCATTGCAATGCTCCATCATATGCATGGATGTACTCCACTGCTTGGATAGTCAGTAAAGCCTCAAAGATGAAAGAATAATGACACAATGCCCTTCCTCACCTGACCTAAACCCTATCTAGAACTTGTGGGCTCTTTTTGCACGGGAGATTTACAGGGAAAGAAAACGGTGCACCTTTCTGAACAGTGTCTGGGAGGCTATGGTTGCTGCTGAACAAAAAGTTCATCATCAGCAGATCAAGAAACTGACCGACTCCATAAATGGAAGGCTTATGACTGTTGTTGAAAAGAAGGGTGGCTATATTGGTCGCTGATTTTTCTTTTGAAATTTTGAAGTTGATTCAAGTAGGTCAAGTCAAGTAGTCTTTTTATTGTCATTTCAGCCATATACACAGTACATAGTGAAACGAAATAACGTTCCTCCAGGACCCTGGTGCTACACACAGGACGTCAGACACAAAATAAGACACAGTTATTAGGCAGTTATTAAGTTTATTTGTAAATTTGGAGTTGTCTGTTTAGTTACATAATAATTATGCACACTAATAGTTGCCTAATTGTGGACACATTCTCTTGAGAATGTTCACACTCATTCACATTCAGGTTTTATCGTTATTAACTTTTTTTTTTTTTTTTTATGCACTGATTGCATTTAAATGAATCCTCTAAATTCTCACTTGCCTAATAATTGTGCACAGTGAATTTATATGAAGGAAAACTCATGTGTAAGAGTTACCTCTAGTATGATATCAAGAGGTATTGTAATAACGTGGTATTTTATCACTATAGTGATGCAAGCACTTTTTCCTCTTCCTTAAGGTACTCGAGCTGGTTTGAAGGTCTGTTGGAATCAATCATTGGAACCTTTTTTTGAACCAGTGCTCGGCTTCTCTCCTTGGCAAAAGAATACAGGAGCACTAAAGCTTGGGCTGTTTTGAAGCAACCACTTCCAGTGAAATGTGTCTCAGCACAATGGACAGAAGCTAAATCTTAAATCTGGAATTTTATCAAACCTGAACTTTATGAAAAGGCTTGACCATCCTCCAGTAACAGGGATTTTTGAAAATGAGTGTTTTCTGGGGTAAGTGGGAGAGAATGTAGCACATGCTTTTATCAAAAGCCTTTTTTGTGCTAAGTGGTTGATTAAAGGCTTTATTTCAGAAAGTTGTACCTGAGAATCTTCCACACATGTAAATTTTTAGAGTCAAATCTAAGAGAAGTAGAGCTACATGAGTACAAAGCCAAAGCACAAGACCAGAACACAATGAAATGTTTTTTTTTGTTGTATAAATCAATCTGTAAAAAAAAAAAAAAAAAAAAAAAATTTTCTTTGAGCTTATAGTATCCATGTACTCTTTCCTTTTGATACACAGTGTCTGTTTATTCATGAAATGCACGCTTTCAGTTTGGCTGACAGCAGTGAACACCCAAATGAATTACTGGGCCTTTCTTTTTATGTTGAAATCTCAAAGGACCTTTAAACTTTACTGCCTCATACAAGTGGGACAGAATTACTTTCAAATGCAGATATAAAGGTCATGCAGATATAAAGCTGACAAAATTTCAAGATTTTAAATCTTGTCAGTTGTCATGACTTAATTTTTTTTTTTTTTTTTTTTTTTTTTTTTACTTGGTGCACATAGTTTGTCAAACATAAAGAGAATTCAACTCATTTGGCTTCAGTGACACTATGTACACGTTATTGGGATATTTAACAATCACTTATAACATTGCTGCTCTTTTTATCAAGTTCTTGTACAAGTATTATTTATTTTTGTAATTTATAAAACCTTTGAGAACTTCATAGCCAAGATTAGCTTATAGGTTTTGAAGCTTGAACCTTTTGCTGCATCCCAGTAAATCTGTGCTTGTGTATGTATTCTTTAATTTTAACCCATTCATTTGAAGAATAAATGATTTTCTTTGCATTGCTTAGATGTACTGTTTCTTGAAACACTTTCAGTAAAAATGTATATATTCACTATTGGTTAGTTCTTGTCCTGAGACTCAAAGGGCAAAAGAACATATTCTTTTGATGAAATAATGCCTAGGAACGGAATTATTACATCACTATCTTCACTACTGTAATCAGATTTCTAGATAATTTTGGTAATTGTTTGCCCTGTATTACAGTGTAAGAATGTGGTTCAGCTATGTTTGGTGGTTTTGCTGTTCAAGCCGATAATTGCCTATTACGCTGACACAAAGGCATATATAGTTGCTCTTTAGTCTCATTTTCTTATCAGGTGATCTGGGAGCTAACAGCTTTCTTCGTTTCAAACCTTTTATTTTTGTTAGGGTCTTGCAGGACTGTGATTTCTCCTCAGGTTGTCTTGATGTAACAGTCTATGATGAGCTCCCTCTCCTGGGCTTCTCAGTCAGACCGCATCATTAGAGTCCAATGCAGAATTAAAGAGAAAGGAAGGGGAGCAACTATCTAATGCCAGTGTTTAGACACAAGTGGAAGGTGATTTCTTTTTTTTTTTCTTCTCCCCACCTGGCCATTGAAGTTTACTGGGTGTATGATTTACTTACATGCTATTTCTATCTAATTGTTTAGTTGGGCCATTCTTAGTATGCTGTAGCAATAAGATTCCCTTTCAAAGGAACTCTGTACCTGCCTTAATGAGTGTGGCAACATGCTTCAGTGCTTGTTTTTACCCCACATGTGTTAATGGGTTTGTACTATACATTTGAAATTATTAGCATGTCCCAAAACGTTTGTGCATATGGTGCACAATAGTAATACGCTTTAATAATAATTCATAGTCACATCACATACAGGACTGTTAAAAATTATTAAAATAGTAGTAGTAGTAGTATAATAAGACAATCGGAGTTCATTTCAGATAATTACACAATACACAAACCAACACCTATATAACCCATGTGAAAAATGAATTGCCCCCTTAGTTTACTTAATCAACAAGTAAATCAAATTGAATTGAGAAAGGGTTATATTTTTCCAGTTGTTAGCAGTGATTTATTATGCTTACCTACTCATTATTTAATGGCTGAGAACTAAAGCTACTGAACAATCCCAGTAAGTTTACTAAAATAAGGCAAGGCCTCTGTAAGGTTAGGGTAATTAATTAATTATTAATTAAGTGGAATAATAAATGTTTTTCTTCTGTTATGCTCCATGAACCAATGATTTAGGAGTCTAAGAGTATCAGAGGACAGCCCCTGCAAAGAAGAGCATCCACTATGTCTACTGGTGATAAATGAGGGGCTTTGGTGTGCCTGGTTCAGTCTGCAGTCCTTCCACCTTTTTTTTTTTTTTTTCTCTTGGGACAAAAGCCATTAGAGGCTCATGCCAGCCTAAGTCATGAATGCTAAACAATTATAATAATTTAGGTGCAGTGTTCCGTGAAGCTCCACAGAACATGGTTCATAAATTACTGACATAAAAATGCCTGACAGTCTAATGAAGGGCAAAGGCATCTCATTCCAGTAAGACTACAACCAGTCAGAACCATAGGCATGTGGATGGAAACAGGTGAACTAGTTTGTAGGTTGCCAGTTACATTTACATTTATGGCATGTAGCAGGCGCTCTTATCCAGAGCAACTTCCAATTTCTGATTACAGGGACTTTCCCCAGGAGCAGGAATTCAATGGTGGTAGTGCTGGAGGTGAGACCCGAACCTGTGACTTTTTGGTCCATAGGCAAGTATATACAATACTATGCAAAAGTTTTAGGCAGGTGTGGAAAAAATGCTGTAAACAAAGAATGCTTTCAGAAATATAAATAATGAGTGTTTATTTTTATCAATTTACAAAATGGAAAGTGAGCAAACAAAAGAAAAATCTAAATCAAATCAATATTTGGTGTTACTACCTTTTGCCTTCAAACCAGCATCAATTCTGGCCCCCACAGAGCCCTGATCTCAACATCGTCGATTGTGTCTGGATTACATGAAGAGACAGAAGGGTGTGAGGATGCTTACGTCCACAGAAAATCTGTGGTTAGTTCTCCAAGATGTTTGGAACAACCTACCAGCAGAGTTCCTTCAAAAACTGCGTACAAGTGCACCTAGAAGAACTGATGTTGTTTTGAAGGCAAAGGGTGGTCACCAAATATTGATTTGATTTAGATCTCTCATTCATTCACTGCATTTTGTTGATTGAAGAAAATAAATGATTAACACTTCCATTTTTAAAAGCATTCTTTGTTTACTGCATTTTTTCCACACTTGCCTAAAACTTTTGCCCAGTACTGTATATGCTATGAAAAAAGCAATCTCAGCTGTTTAAAGCCTTACTTAAACAAGTTGGATATTCTTTTGTTACAGTCTATTCATCAGTATTTTCATAGGGAAGAACACAGATCTATGTGCAATTCCCATATGAGCAGACTGACACAGTAGCTAGAAGAATATGATTAGTTTTTTTGTATGTAATCTGGAGGTTGTGGGTGGTGCTGCACATTATAGGCAGGACTAAATGTTTATACAAGCCCTTCTCCTTCACAGTCTTAATGTCTAAATGTGCTGTAAACTATCATTAGCAATTATTTATATAAAGCAACTCTGTTCCAATTGATGTTCTGTGTCACACTACTCTTTTTTTGTAATGGTCTTCTTTGCTGTAATGAAATGCAGCATTTTACACTTTTTTTCTTTTCAGATCAATGGGCTGTGGGAGACTTGCATATCCATTGTGATTCTTTGAGTTTTTTGAAACTCCAGTCATTTTTCAATAACCATGACTCAGTGCCTAATGGCTCTGAAACAAGAAGCACTGTTTAACTTTAAGGGCTATTCATTTATGAGTTTACTATGAAGGAAACTAACCAGCCACTAGGGCTGCACAAGCCAGTGTATTTCTTCACGCCGGTCCCAAGCCTGGATAAATGGGGAGGGTTACATCAGGAAGGGCATCCTGTGTAAGAAAAGGAGAGGAATGCTGAAGATCAGATGGTTGTAGATTTTGCGAAAAGGATAGAAATGATTGTAGATAATACTTATTTTAAGAAGAAGGAGGAGCACAGGGTGATGTATAAGAGTGTAGGAAGATGCTCACAGATGGATTATATCATTTGCAGGAGGGACAGTCTGAAGGAGATTGGAGACTGCAAAGGAGTGAGAGGAGAGAGTGTAGCTAAACAGCATAGGATGGTGGTCTGTAGGATGACCTTGGAGACCAAGAAGAGGAGGAAAGTGAGGGCAGAGTTGAGGATCAAGTGGTGGAAGCTGAAGAAGGAGGAATGCAAGATCTGCAGTGGGAGTGATGGATGCATTTAAGGTAGAGGTTGGATTACATCAAGGATCAGCACTGATTCCATTCTTGAAAGTGAAAGTGACAACCCTTGTCATTGTGAGGTCACAGCACAGCACTCAGTGAACCACAACAAAATTGGACCTCTGCATTTAACCCATGCAAACACCGTGCAGCAGTGGGCAGCTATTGAAAGTGCCTGGGGAGCAGTGACAGGGATGGTACCTTGCTCAAGGGTACCTCAGGGTAGGGAATCGAACCCTCAAACTTCCGATGCGGGGGCAACTCCCTAACCACTAGGCCACCACTGCCCATTGTGTGCAATATTAATGGACAGGTTGACGGATGAGGATAGACAGGAGTCCACATGGACGAGGATGTTTACTGATGATTTTGTGAGCAGCTTGAGGAGAACCTGTAGAGATGGAGATATGCTCTGGAGAGGAATGAAAGTGAGTAGGGCAAAGACAGAATACATGAATGTGAATGAAAGGGAGGAAAGTGGAGTGGTAAGGATGCAGAGAGTAGAGGTGACAAAGGTGGAGGAGTTTAAATACTTGGGATCAACAGTTTAGTGTAACGGCAAGTGCAGAAGAGAGGTGAAGAAGAGAGTGCAGGCAGGTTGGAATGGGTGCAGAAGAGTGGCTGGAGTGATTTGTGACAGACGCGTACCAGCTAGAGTAAATGGGAAGTTTTACAGGACAGTAGTGAGACCAGATATGTTGTATGGGTTGGAGACGGTGGCACTGATGAAAAGACGCTGAGGTTTTCGTTGGGTGTGACGAGGATGGACAAGATTAGAAATTAATATATTAGAGGGACAACTCAGGTTAGACGTTTTGGAGACAAAGTTAGAGAAGCAAGGTTGCGTTGGTTTGGACATGTTCAGAGGAGAGATGAGGATTATATTGAAAGGAAGATGTTGAAAATGGAGCTGCCAGGTAAGAGGAAACGAGGAAGACCAAAGAGGAGGTTTATGGATGTGGTGATAGAGGACATGCAGGTGGCCGGTTTGAAGGAGGAAGATGCAGAGGACCGGAAGAAATGGAGACGGTTGATCTGCTGTAGCGACCCCTAAATGGGAGCAGCCGAAAGAAAAAGAAGACAACGACTATGAAGGAAACAGGATATTGTGGAATTTAATCAAATGGCACATTGCTTTAAAGACAAGTAACCGGTTCAACATTTGTAGATAGTGAGAAGTAAGGCTTGGAAACATGATATACTTTTGATTGTTGCTGAACCTCACTTTGGGAATCCCCACTTAGAGTTTGTCCTGGAATTTCTGTGTTCCACTTTTTAATATTAATGAAACCTTAATATAATATATTAAAGAAATCAATCAAAGGGTTCCTATGGGCATAGCTAGGACCAACATTAGTTGAATTTTTTTGATAACTTTTGTATATGCCGAACCTATTTGACTGTATTGAAACTTGTTGTATATCTAGGGTTAGGGTCAGGGCTAACCTACGCTGATAATGTTTTAAGGTAAAAGACCATTTAACCAAGTAATTAAAAAATAAAGTAAATCGATGAAGGAACTGATTGTTTTGTATAATACACTTAACAGCAATATATCTTAAATGTTGAGGAAACATTATGCATGCTACACATTTAGACAAGCAAATGAAAGTCTTTTGGGAGAATAAAGATTCTACACAGATACTCTTTTTTTTTTTTTTACTGACCCCCTCATTCCATTTCTCTCCCCACATGTCCGGGTGGGCCCGTTGTGGTCATCACCTGAGCCCAATGCCGAGCTACCATCTGGTCTGTGTGATGCATCTGATGCGCCAAGGGACCCTGGCGGCTCATTGGTACCTGGAAGCAACTTGGGACTCCTCACTGATCCTGGAGTTTAAAACCAAACTA